>CM065666.1:3349674-3622174 GCA_033220385.1 Triplophysa yarkandensis
AGAGGGGCACTTGGGTTTTTTCAGGTCGGTGGTGCACACGGTGGAACTTGTGTGGGCGAGATCGCTGCCTTGATAGAAACTTCCAGTGAAATTCTCAGGAACAAGATGAAGGTTACTATCCCATTATTGTCGTGTGCTCAGATTTCCCTTGGGTAGAGTAAAAAAAGGTACTAGCAACAAGATGAAAAAACATCTCAGCAGGAACATATCACCTACGTGACAGATTCTGAAGAGGAAGCTCGCCGGTCAAGACAGAACATCTGCTTTCCAGTGATCCTCTCTCTCTCACTCACATTCGCTATCTGTTACACTTTCTCTGTCATTATTTACACTCCTTCCTTCTCTCTGCACTCCCGAGAGGCTGAGATCAACCAGGACAAGGTTTCACTGTGCGACCGGATAAAAATAGAAGGACTGACCTGGACAGCATCTCAAGAGAATTCCAATCTAGCGACATGTGACCAAAATTTGCAACATGCTTATTTCTCTCTGCCTATTATTAAATTCCTCAAGTTTGGACCACAAATGTAATGTTCCGCTGCTTCAAATTTGTATGAATTGATTTCATATTTGGGATCATATTCGAGATGAACCAACATTCGGTCTCTGGTCCCCATTCACTTTCATTGAAGAGATATTTTGAAGAAAGTGGCTGATCGCAGGGCATTGGCAGCCGTTCAATTGTGTCGCACGGATACAAAGCAAATGCAACATTTTTCAAAATATCTTTGCGTTTTGCAGAACTAAATAGGTTTGCAATGATAAGAGGGTGGTTACTGATAGAATTTAGATTTTTGGGTGAACTATCGCTTAAAACTCCCTCAAGCTTGGACCATAAAAAATCTATATTCTGCGGTTTCAAAATTGTACGACTACATTTTCTAATGATGCAATTTACCTAGTCTGTCTCCAGTCCCCATCCACTTTCAGTTGTTGAGATATTTTTAGGTTGGCAACCAAGCAGCACTTCACCAATCCAATGCAAGCGCAACATTCTCCAAAATATCTTCTCTTGCTTTCTACCGGGTTGAAAAGACGATGACGTCAATTTCCATTTTTTGGGTAACTATCGCTTTAAAGTGACCACAGACATAAGATGGAAACTGAAAAAGGAGAGAGTGTGAGATGAGGTGAGCTGACCATGTGCCAGAGCTCTGATCTCTGTTATGTCTGCTTCCTCTTCTCACACAGAGAGGGAAGGTTTCCTGTATCTGGCATTTGTCACCGCTCCTGGGCCGAGGGGAACTTGAACAGGAAATAAAGGGACACCTTTTTTACCACCTAATATCTGTCATAACTGCTCTGGTGCACGAAACGTCTTCTTATGAAAAACGTGTATCCGTGTGCGTGTTTGTCTATCCTTTCTTAGGGTTTTCAATTACCCTGTCCAGCAGTAACCCGGCTGCTCTGACCCAGAACACGAGACCTGTGAAAAACAAGTACGCACACAAGCATTGATCCATCCGTGCTTGTATTGCCATCATTGCTGTTATGGAGTGTAGCTCTGTGCAATGTTGTTTGCACGATAAGCATATTCTGGCAACGTTTTGGTGACAGCGGCTGGTTCACGAGAAAAATCTCCTTAAGTCTTATGTAAGTCACAATCTCACTGCTGCTCAATAATGCAGGTCTGGCTACAGAAACATGTGATGTGGTGGCAAGTAGATTTTAAGAATGAATGAGTAAACCTGCCAAATATAGATCGAATAAAAGAAAACTTCCTATGTAGAAAGTGGTCAGAAGTTTTAGCACACATATGTATTCATTTTTACAACCTTTTATAATTAAGACGTCAAAATTGTGAAATAAAACAAAAGATAATAAGGGAATTATGTTGTAACTGACTTTATAAATGCCTTTAAATATTTGCATTTTTGTCGTTTTATCAAGCGGTCTCAAACTGAGATTCTTCTTTACGAACTTTAAGGTAGTCCACGTCTATTGTGCACTCCCATCAGCCGTTCGATAAAAGTCATCCATTCAATAAGAATATTTTTGAATTCGATAAAATTTATTTTTTTTTGTCTTGAAGGATAAACATGCATGTTTGCTAAATAATGTTTTATATCATATTTTATATGTTTCTTTATATTATATTTTTATGTTCTCAAAGCAGGTTCCTTCCATTGCTTAAAATGGTTATATGTATAAAAAGGAAATCACAAAAATGACTTTTGCTGGGTTTTAACCATGGAAGGGTCACATATACTCTCTTTCACCCTGTAACTTTGGAGGGGAAGAATCGAGAAAAAAAGGTTTGCAGTTTCATGCAACAAAAGCGGAACATTTGTCTGAATGCTAATAATGGAAACATGTCTCTATAACGTATAAGCAACTTTAAAAAGAATGTTTTGTTGTTAAGATGCAAGCAAAGCTGGTCTGTAAGTGCATGCTTACAAGCAAGGCTATCTGAGCAGCTTTGCTGTTATTCCACAGAAGGAAAAATGAGGTCAAGATATGCAAAATGTCTGAAACGAATTCTCTGTGACAGGAAGTCTGCTTTAACAGCATGCCGAGTTTAACTCGGTGTAAAAATATCACCATATCTGACAAACAGGCCCTTTCACGAGTCAATGGGGACAAACATTTGTGTTTACCAACATGCTTAAAAAAACCATACAGGTCGATAACAAGGGGCGGGTTAATGATGAGATACTCTTAATGTTGGATAATCTATTCCCTTAAGGCATGTTTTTTAAAATGTTTTGTTTTTTTCATACATTCCACAACATTTTGCAATATTTATGTTTGAAAAAAGAACATTATTTGTAGGTCTTGACAAAAAAATACATAAAATATAATACCGGCTCACTTTTTAATATCTTCTGCACTTTTGCATTCCTCGTATTTTCTCTTCCACATTTTTCCTCTCATTAATCTAATTTTAAGGATGCTCCAGTTTTACTTGAGTTTATACTAGCAACATCAATTTTGTATCAAAGGGACCAGAGATAGAGATAAACAACGGCCTAAAATAATCCCGCTCTCCATGTTCATGAAAGAGGTGACAGAGTCATTCAGTCTGTGCAGGGCTGGCATGTTTTAATCGGTTTACACAACAGATTAAAGCCAATGAGGACTTGTGTAACCTGACATGGGAGAACTCCTAGCACGTCCACAAAACAGGGTTTGTTGTTGAGATTTATCCAGGGGACGCGTATCCAGCAGAAAAGATTACGCCCTAAGAAATGATTACAATAATGACCTTCAACAGGAGATGTTTGATTTTAACACCGGAAGCCGCATAATCTAAGTCTGTTAATCTGGTGCTCCATCCCTTTATCATGTGAACCGTGTCTGGCGGGGAGGGGGTGGAGATGATGTCATCTACAAAGATATGATCACAGGAGATGTACGACCTACTTCCGTCTCATGCGCCGACAAATCCGCATCACTCACCGCTGACATGCCAAAAGAAAACGAATAATGATGACACCCATGTCTGAAAAGCGATGATTGACTGTGTGCGCCGGCCACTGCATTGCTCTCAATTATGATGGAACTTTGTGACTGTTATTGAGTTTATTGGTTTGAGACTGGGGCGAAATAACAATTTTAAAGCATCTATCCGCGGGAGGTTGCATGTGTAGTTCGGGCTAAAGAGGATTAAAAGGAATTATAATATTGTGGCTATGAGAAATATTTCCCAAACTAAAACAGTCGGTGATAACTTATTCTTCTACTGTGGAACACAAAAGAAGATATTTTGAGTAATGTCCCCGCAATTAAGTCAATGGGGCCCATTTTAAAATATGCTCTACTGTGTTGTGCAAAGAAAATGTTTGAAATGACAAGTATTCCTTTAATAAGCAACAAAGCAGAGATTCTTTGGTTAGCCTTTCAACCTAAACATGAAGCTCAGAACGAAAAGATTAGTCAGTTAAAGGCGAAGCTTAAGCAAGTAAACACCTCACTTGTACCCTGACCTCCTTCCTGTCTGCTTCCATGTGACTGCCTTTGCTTGTTTTTATGCAAAGCATCGGGTTTTGAATGTGGATGGTGTGGATGTTGCTTCCGGAGATGCAGAAGTGCATGTGGGTGTGCGTGTCATATGATTAAGGATTAATGTGGGTAAAGTCATGCTGCTGTTGGTCTAAGTAGAGACTGAGGATGCCAGCCGTAGATCCGTAGTGTGTCTGTGGGAGAGATGTTTGCTTTGTCTGCTGAAACATTTCAGGGGAAGGGCACCATTCAAAAATAAAAGTCTATAAATGGACATTAAGACAATTTTATACCTTTCTTTGGAGTGAGATGAAGATGTGAAAGCGTTTAATAAATATACGAATTCTTCATTGGAACTGACAATAGCAAAACTGTTATCACCCAGTCCCCCAAGATAAAACTTGAACTCTTTTCTATCTTCTGGGGAACAAGATGAGCTGTTTCCTCCGAGCACAGTGAGTAATTGGATAAACATCGGTATCACTACCACAGTCTATAGCTAACACTGCTTGTGGCTTTGCATTTCCTCTAAGTCACGATGACATGCAAACACATCAAAACATTAAAGGTTCACATGAGTTCTGGCCTTATAAACAGTTGCGGAGTTGGGACGTTGGTAACGTGGATATCATTTTTACACACTCACAAACTAGATCACGTGTCTTCATAGTTTGTGAAGTTTCACTTGTGTCCTAATTTTCAGTTTCTTCTAAAGTAGATGAGTCACGTTCAGGGAACAGAATCAAGCGTTGCCTAACAATGATGCAAGAGGTTCAAATCGAAGCCTCAGGCCAGAATCCCCATTGACATTCCGTAG
Source organism: Triplophysa yarkandensis (assembly GCA_033220385.1). Classification (NCBI taxonomy): domain Eukaryota; kingdom Metazoa; phylum Chordata; class Actinopteri; order Cypriniformes; family Nemacheilidae; genus Triplophysa; species Triplophysa yarkandensis. The sequence goes on from CM065666.1 coordinate 3,354,434, forward strand.
AAGGGATTGCATCGAACATGGTTACTGCATACCACAGGAACAAATCAGAACAGAATAAGAGTTCAGGAATGATTTCTTTTGAGACTGATACAATAATACAAACTAATAGCATTTCACAACCACTTTATTTTGGTTTGTCCATAGTTTGAATGCAGTTGTACTAACATTATAAATGTGTTCTTTACCATTTGAATAGTACACTCTTACCAATACAGGTGCTTAAAATGTTCTTCAGAGAGATGGCATAGACGAACCGTTTTTGGTTCAACAAAGAACCATTGAGTCAAAGGTTCTTTATAGAAACAAGTGTAATCCTTACACTTGACTAATCCGAAGAACCTTTTTTACCACATTGAACCGTTGTAAAACAGAAAGTTCTTAAGATTTTAAAGGTTCTTGATGGTACCATTTAGACCAAAATGGTTCTTTAATGGGATCCTCAAAGCACCTTAATTTTTAAGAGTGTACCCTGAGCCAATAAATATGATAAGTAACTGAAAAATACAAGTAGAATTAAAAGAAAAAGAAAACTATATTCATAGAAAACCAGCTGGGGCTGCCCAATATTAAAGAAAAGTTCCATGCTTTATGTAATACAACAATCCCTGCTTGTAAAATCAGCTTAAATATAAATAATATAATGCACAAAACTATATATAAACATGTTACCAACCACGTTTTACAGTTTAAAATAAAGCATGCAATAACACATGATTACTATGAAACATTTCACACCTGCGTGCCAGTCTCTGCATGAACCTAAAATTGTTACTATGAGGACAACACTACTAAAGGAATAGATTACCCAACATTAAAAGTATCTCATCATTAACCCGCCCCTTGTTATCGACCTGTATGGTTTTTTAAGCATGTTGGTAAACACAAATGTTTGTCCCCATTGACTCGTGAAAGGGCCTGTTTGTCAGATATGGTGATATTTTTACACCGAGTTAAACTCGGCATGCTGTTAAAGCAGACTTCCTGTCACAGAGAATTCGTTTCAGACATTTTGCATATCTTGACCTCATTTTTCCTTCTGTGGAATAACAGCAAAGCTGCTCAGATAGCCTTACTTGTAAGCATGCACTTACAGACCAGCTTTGCTTGCATCTTAACAACAAAACGTTCTTTTTAAATTGCTTATTCGTTATAGAGACATGTTTCCATTATTAGCATTCAGACAAATGTTCCACTTTTGTTGCATGAAACTGCAAACCTTTTTTTCTCGATTCTTCCACTCCAAAGTTACAGGGTGAAAGAGAGTATATGTGACCCTTCCATGGTTAAAACCCAGCAAAAGTCATTTTTGTGATTTACTCACACACATATATATATATATATATATATATATATATATACATAAATATATATATATATATATATATATATATATATATATATATATATATATATATATATATATATATATATATATATATATATATATATATATATACATAAATATATATATATATATATATATATATATAGTCATTCTATGTAATGTAAGGAACCTTCTGTGAGAATATAAAAATATAATATAAAGAAATATTCAAAATATGATTTAGCAAACATGCATGTTTATCCTTCAATACCAAAATGACATATTATTTATTACAATTTTCTTGCTGAAATGGAGGACTTTTATTGAATATACCGTGTTTAATGCAGACTACTGCCATGCATACAGCAATGTGCACCTTTGCAGTATTTTAATCATTTCAATACATCCTGCCATCTTATAGCTGAACAGAGTAAAACTGTGTGACTATATTCCTGGGTCTCAGTTGGCCTCAGAACACAATGTGACGCAACAATGTGAACTCATTCTAAATGACTAAAAAAGTGTAGTATATACATTAATTTCATAAATAGGAAATAAGGAGAAACACATGCGACTGCAAGACCCCGGGGAGGGGCCGATGTAATGAGGGTGGCATTACTGGATCAAGTGACTCATATTTGACAACAGGACCAGACCACTTCCTGTTTGTCACATAAGAAGGGATGGAATACAGCTTTTCTGTATCCCAGCGGTTAGAGCATGGTGCTTACAATGCAAGAGACATGGCTTTGATCCCAGGGATTGCACATACTAAGAATCAAAAATTGAATAGTGAAAGGCAATGTAAGAATCTGCCAAATGCAATAATGTAAATAGAATATTAAACATACAAAAGCGATAACAATGTGATATGCTTTGTGTTGTGTGCACGCATCAGGCTAATCTTCCGGCTATCAATGTTTACACATAAACGCACATCCCCACACATCACAGGTGATCGGGGTTTGACGTCAAGACATCTGCTCAATGTGGTCGCTCCTCCCCAGCACGGTCACCACATCTTCCTTTAGCACTTTCTTCATGTGCCATCCCTCCGTTGCTATGACAGCTATAATTTATCCACAGCCCCCTGTGAGCGGAGCGCTGCACATGTGAGCTGAGCTGCCAGGCCACATTGAGGCTGTCGTTGGTTGCTCATTCACAGCCTCCTCGTGTGGACCCATCAATGAATCTTTTCTTCTCCAGGCTGAGAATACGCCTGACGTGCACACTAAAATGTCTAATGTGATGGTAAATCCAATGTCTGCCAACCAATATCAAATATTAATATCATCGTGTGAGATTTCGTGCGGATTGTCCTCCCACATCATTTACAAAACAGTTTTAAAAATACGGTGTACGGCCCACTATGATACAGAGATCTATGTAGTCTATACTATAGTTATGAAGCCTAACTATACATTATTTTCTTTAAATTCTTTGAATAATGAGGGATCCTTTATTTCGGTGAATTATCGTTTCCTCAATTTAAACCTGCGTGCTTTCTTTCTTCTGCTAAACTCACAGGAAGATATTTTAAAGAGAGTTCTATCACCAAACTAGTGGCCCAACTCACTCCCGTTGCATGGAAACGGAGCCACAAGGGAATGTGTGACAGTCACCAACATTCTTCAAAATATCTTATCTCGTGTGCGGGTGAACTACCACATGCAACACTTCTAAACACATCGGTTTGAAATGCTTTAAGGCTGGGGTAATACACAACAAGAGTCTGCGTATTCCGCCGTGTTAACACCGCACTCCAAGGTCAACAAATCTTCAAGACCTTACAGTTTGATCAAGGGAGTGCAAATGAACTGTTGTACAACCGAAGGCAAAACTGACCCCGTTCACAGCCTTGAGAAGATAACATTGACACGTCTTCTGGATAGAGACCCTTCCTGTCTGCAGTCAACTGAAGCCATCGTTGCAAAAACAAGATGCAAATACCGAAGTGCCCCAAACGAACGTGTGTCAAATCATGCAAATATTGTGTATTTGACATCCGGAGGATTAAGAAAACATCAAAAAATGCAAAACTGCGGTCACATCCACACATCCAGAAGGAACATGCAGTGTGTGTGTTCTGTGTTCATTTGTTGCTAGAATAACTTCAGAATGGAGAACTGCTATCAGGACACAAAGGTCAAACCTGTGCCAACCATGTGTGCCACCCAAGCACACAACTACATTCAAGTGAATACATTTTGCATCCATCAGCTGCACCAAAAGCATTCCAACAGTTAACCAGGTTAACTCATTAACCAGATGCTTTCTTAAACCCACCAGTCCATAATGAAACCCCCCCATCAAATCAGCCTTCCAAACCCCTGTAGCTCAAAGGATCATTAATCAGAGCAATAACAACCCTTGCACTGCAATGAGCAACACAATCAATGGAGATGAGCAATGCATCTCATTTGCATATGCAAATCAAAAGTAAGTTTGAGCCAGGAAGGTTGCCAGATCCCCTCACAAACCTTGTCACGTGTTTAAATGTGTGTGGCGGCGGTCACTATCGACCCTCGCCTCTTTATGAATGAAGCGCAAACAGCGCGCGCGCTTTATGAATGGAGCTCGTAGCACGACGTCACCGTGACGTCACGCTCCTTATATGGAGCGCGGGGCTGAAGCCCATTCATAAAACGGAAGGAGACGACCGAGCGTGGTAGTAGCGCTCAGGCATCGCACCGGCAGCCGCTGAACGCGAACGCGCGACATGGTGACGATGGACGAGCTGTGTGACATGGACTGCGGCGTTTTGAAGAGGTTGATGAAGGAAGACGCCGGGAAGTGTCTGGTGTTGGACTGCAGGTCGTTTCTGGCGTTCAGCGCCGGCCACATCCGGGGCGCCGTGAACGTGAGGTGCAACACCATCGTCCGGAGGAGAGCGAAGGGTTCCGTGAGCCTGGACCAAATCCTGTCCGGTGACGATGAGGTCAAAGCCCGGCTGCAGTCGGGTCTGTACTCCGCCGTCGTCTTGCACGACGAGCGCACGTCGGACGCGGACAGCATCAAAGATGACAGCACCATCACTGTGGTGCACAACGCCTTGTGCAGGGATGTCTTCAGGACCGACGTCTTCCTCCTGAAAGGTAATCGATGTCTATGACGTCAGGGGTGATGTTCTATCAAGCATGATGTGACACGTTTGGGATTCTTCTGTATCGGGTTGCTACGTGTAGATTGTTGTATTTCGGATCTGTATATGATGATTCTTGTTTGTCATAATGGTGGTGGATAAGGATTTAGTAATGCAACGAATGGGTCTGCTGTCGTTGGGTTTTGTTTGTCTGGGGGTTGGTAATACGTCATAGTTTGTTATAGAAGTATGAAAGGATGGATCTGGAACGTGTGTAAGACGTCTTGTTGAGATCTGGACAACGTCTGCTGAACATGTTAGAGGGAACACATCCATTTTAATTCTTAAGTTGTTGAATAGAATCTGAAATGACATCTGAAATCATTGTAAAGACATTTTAAATTGTAAAGAATCTGAAATCATTAAAAAGACACCTTAAATCATGGTTAAGACATCTTAAATCATTGTAAAGAAATCTGAAATCATTGTAAAGACATCTAAAATTATTTAACAGAAATATTAAATCATTGTAAAGACTTCTAAAATCATTGTAAAGACTTCTAAAATCATTGTAAAGACATCTTAAATCATTGTAAAGACATCTTAAGTCATTGTAAAGAATCTGAAATCATTAAAAAGACATCTGAAATCATTGTAAAGACATCTGAAATCATTAAAAAGACATCTGAAATCATTGTAAAGACATCTGAAATCATTGTAAAGACATCTGAAATCATTGTAAAGACATCTGAAATCATTGTAAAGACATCTGAAATCATTGTAAAGACATCTGAAATCATTGTAAAGACATCTGAAATCATTGTAAAGACATCTTAAATCATTGTAAAGACATCCAAATCATCGTAAAGACATCTAAAATCATTGAACAGAAATCTTAAATCATTGTAAAGACATTTTAAATTGTAAAGAATCTGAAATCATTAAACAGATACCTTAAATCATTGTAAAGACATCTGAAATCATTGTAAAGACATATTAAATCATTGTAAAGTCATCTTAAATCATTGTAAAGACATCCAAATCATCGTAAAGACATCTAAAATCATTGAACAGAAATCTTAAATCATTGTAAAGACATTTTAAATTGTAAAGAATCTGAAATCATTAAACAGATACCTTAAATCATTGTAAAGACATCTGAAATCATTGTAAAGACATCTGAAATCATTGTAAAGTCATCTTAAATCATTGTAAAGTCATCTTAAATCATTGTAAAGACATCTTAAATCATTGTAAAGTCATCTTAAATCATTGTAAAGACATATAAAACGATTTAACAGTCCTCTTAAATCATTGTAAAGAATTCTAAAATCATTTAAAGACATCTTAAATCATTATAAAGGCCTACAAATCATTGTAAAGACATCTAAAATCATTGAACAGAAATCTGAAATCATTGTAAAGACATCTTAGAAAGTTCTAAAGACATCTTAAATTTTAAAGAATCTTAAATCATTTTAAAGACATCTGAAATCATTGTAAAGACTTCTAAAATCATTGAACAGAAATATTACGTCATTGTAAAGACATCTTAAGTCATTGTAAATACATCTTAAATCCTTGTAAAGACATCTTAAATCCTTGTAAAGACATATTAAATCATTGTAAATACATCTCGCATCATTTAAAGACATCTTAGATAATTTTAAAGACATCTTAAATTGTAAAGACATCTTCTAGATGTCTTGCTGACATCATACATCTCAGAGATGCATTGCATATAAACGGTTCACTTTAATTAGAAATAAAACAAAACAAAAAGGTGAATTTTCCTGCAATGTGATAAAAAATGGTCCTAAATGGTGTAAGCTGTGGGTTTTTATTTGAGAACAATTTCTCTTTGTTTCACAGGAGGCTACGACAGATTTTCCACACAGTATCCTGAATACTGTCTGAAAACCAAAACATTACCCGTTACCCCCTCTGTGTCGAGCGTGGGGCCGAGCTGCACCTCCTGCACAACTCCACAGCATGACCAGGTAACTACATTAGAGACTACATTACCGGCGGATGCTTTGAGGTCAGCTAATGGGCAGCATTGTGTAACATTACACGTCCCGTTGGCCGCTGTGTTTCCGGCTGATGTTGCAGTATTTCATGCCTTCCTCTCTGGGATAGTGTGTCAGACACTCCGAATCACACATCGATCACTTCCTGTCTCCATGACTTGTTAGGCAGGCCATCAATGACATAACAGCGGCCCAAATCAATGCGTGATCGTGTCGACGAAATAAAACTGCGTGACCTTTGACCCTGTGTGGGACCTGACACTGTAGTCTGTCTGTTTAGAGGGGAATTCTTTTTCATTCATATTTAATCGAATTTTATTTGTTGTTTGTGATAATTATTATTATCATATAGAGCTTTTTAGATGATGTGCTCAGTTTTAGCATATTTTAAGTTTTTTTTATGCTTTAGTTGTTCATATTGTTTTGCATTGGTAATTTAATTCTACGGGTAACTTTGTTAAATTATTTTTACATATAGAATTAAATAATGCTATAGTTCTAAATTTTCAAAATTATTATAATATAGTTTTTATAAATATCTAATAATATATTTTTTATTGTCAAAGTAGTTATAGTAGTTTCTTATACTTTTGTATAGTTGGCTGTTGTTGTTCGTACACAATTTTACATTGATTAGAAATTAAATATTTAATTATTTATATCTATATCAAAGTCGACGTTATAAGAATATAATGTGTTTCTGGTGTAAAACCACTACATCAGAATAAAAATATGGACTTCAGAGCGACGTGTTTATTCACCGCAGTATTTAAAACCATGTTTCTATAAGAAGATATTTTGAAGAATGTTGGTGATTGGCGGCTATTCTGCTGCTTTTGTTTTGGGTTCATACGTTAGTATTGAATGGCTGCCTCTTTTCTTTAAAATGTCTTCTTTTGTGTACTGCTGAGAAAGACATTCATACGGATTTGATGAGTAAATGATACTTACATTTTCTTTTTTGGGAGAACAATCCCTGTAGTGGGATTGCATTACAATTACTAAGATTGTGGGTTTGATTCCCAGTAAATGTTGCAGCTGAAATGCATAAATATTTTATGTTATTCTAACAAATGCAATTTTCAGAGCGCGTTAAATAATTCTTGTTTGTGCTTGATTTTATTTCAGGGTTGCCCCGTTGAAATCCTCCCCTTTCTGTTCTTGGGCAGTGCGCTCCATGCATCCAAAAAGGACATGCTGGATGGAATGGGCATTTCTGCTCTTCTGAATGTATCTTCGAACTGTCCCAACCATTTCGAAGGAGCGTATCAATACAAATGCATCCCAGTAGAAGACAACCACAAAGAGGACATCAGCTCCTGGTTCATCGAAGCCATTGAATTCATAGGTATGGTCTTTGTCTGTATGTGGTTTGTTTGATTTTCTCAGCGAATGTGGATTGAATGAAGGATCGGGCTTTTGTAGTGCCGTGTAAATTAGTCTCGATTGTTATTGCTTCTTTTCATCTGCAAATGACCTGCGATTCATCAGTGCTTAAAACTGATCAGAGATGCAGAGCTCCGGGATCAATCGTTCAACAGTTTCGAGAGATAAGGGATATACATTTTACATTAGAGCTGTTTGTATAAACACCCAAATGAAGAGCAAACAGGCCTTCGCTTAGATCCGGGATGTACGCTTCTGTTTGTGGTATGGGTGGGTCTTCCTCGGTTTCCATGACTGTATGCGGGGGATGGGGAGCATATCTTATTTCAGCTCAGCATCCTCTGCGCTTAAGCAAGGCCCCCAAGTAGGCTTACCGCACTTGATCGCAGCATCCTAGGTGTGTGTGTGTGTGTGTGTGTGTGTGTGTGTGTGTGTGTGTGTGTGTGTGTGTGTGCGTCAGAGTGCAGAGCTTAGGGATTGAGTCTGACTCATCCTCCATTCAGGGGTTCCTTGATACCGGAGTTACCTTAGACCTGGATGTGCATGACTCTATAAAGCCATGCGTGAAGAGCGAGGTGTGGTGATAAAACTGGACAAATGTCTCTGTGTTGTCAAGATCGCAGTGCTTGTTAATTAACAGTTTGTTAGTGGCAGGGTGTGTATGTGTATTTACAGGATTTAATGGTGTGAAATCCACCCAGACACAGGCACGGTGATTGTCATCCGTGACTGTCGGCTCTGTTTGAATGTGTGATTTCCGTGTCATGGTTTTTGGCCATTAATGGTCATGTAAAAGTGGTTGTTTTGGTCGTTGGTTTGCTGTTTTGAAGAATGAAATTGTCTTATTGCTCACTGCGTCACACACAAAATATTTCTATTAACACCTTTATTCTAGAAAATTAGACTAGTTTTATTTATTTCAGATTATTTTTAATTGGCTATAGTTTTTCATATGTGATTTAACATTGATTGGAAATTGTAATGATATTTTTTTTAATTATTCTTAATTATAGAATTAAATAATACTAATTTAAAAATGTATACTTATCAACATTATATAGAACTAATATATTATATAGAGCAAATACATTTAATTTATTTATTTATTCAATTTCAGATTATTTGTATTTGGCTATAGTTGTTCATCAAAATTTTGCATTGATAATTGGAATTTAGTAATAGTTGTTTGAAATTACTTTCAGATAATTTACAATACTGTTGTTATATGTTTTGCGCAAAAAAAATATAATAATTATTATTATTATCATCATAAATAGCTAATTTATTTATTTACTCAAATAAAAAATATTTTTAGCTTGCCATATGTAATTTACATTGACTGGAAATTCAATTTTAATAAAATGTTTTAATAAACTATTTTACATATAGAATTGTACAATATCTTGTTTTATACAAATTTATATAAGCATATAAGTACTATTATATAAAATATTATTCATTTAATACATTTTCAGATCCTCTCCTTTTGTCTCTAGTTTTTAATGTATTTTTCATGTTTTTATGTTTTTTCTTTGTTTTAGTTTTTATAATTTACACTGATTTTAACCAGCATTACCACGTTCTTGTACACATCTAGAATCTCTTGTGTATGCTGTGAAGATGACTCATGCTTCATCCTTACCAAACTCATTTTTCTCTCCTCAGACTCTGTCAAGGATTCCAACGGGCGCGTTCTGGTGCACTGTCAGGCCGGCATCTCACGGTCGGCCACTATCTGCCTGGCGTACCTGATGAAGAAGAAGCGGGTGCGCCTAGAGGAGGCCTTCGAGTTTGTCCGACAGCGACGTAGCATCATCTCTCCCAACTTCAGTTTCATGGGTCAGCTGCTGCAGTTCGAGTCCCAGGTGCTGGCCACTTCCTGTTCCGTAGAAGCCGCCAGTCCTTCTGCCACGCTCGGGCCAAAGTCTTCCTCCACCCCTACGGCGCCCTTCATCTTCAGCTTCCCCGTGTCAGTAGTGACGCACTCCCAGCCCAGCAGTCTGACGTACCTACAGAGTCCAATCACGACCTCGCCGAGCTGCTGATGCTTAACCCCGTCCCTTCTTGAGAGGGTTCCTCCAAAGACGGCACTTGCATGACAGGAGGGCTTCGTTGAGGTCTTGTTTATTAGGACTTCTCTGATGTCCTTCATTAGGCCCGATCACGCGGAACCGAAGACAAGCGCAACCCGGTGGCTGCTTGTGTTGCTGGTGACTCCTAACCACAAACAAACCCACGAATAAAATAATGACGGTTCATCTCCTTCATTTCCGGTTGGTTGCTTCCAAACGTCTGTTCTGTGACCGGCCGACAGGTTGGGTGCAGTGACGTCACAGCATCTCTTCTTCTAACCTTACAGGTGCTTCACGCCGGGTCTGGACTTCCCATTTATCCCTTTCTTCCTGCCTCTCTTTCTCTCACCCTTTAAAGGAATAGAGACGTCAGCTCAGAGGAAATGTCTCGTCAACCAGTTGGCTTGGCATTTGTGAGTGCCTTTTATAGAAGAAGGTACAGGACATTTTACAGATGCTTTTGTGTCATATTCATCATGCTCCTTTAGAAAAACACAAGAGGGACTGATCTCTGGGACACAGTGTTTCAATCTGCAATACAGGTCCTTTCACAAATTAGAGCAATAATTTTCCTTCCTCCCGGTCGCAACCAAAGCACTGTATTTACCTTGTATGTGACTTCAAACGTTAGATTTTCGGCCTGGTTTTACTAAGGAGAACTCATTTTTCTGCTGTATGCCTTACCAATAACGACTGTGGTGATCTTCCACTAGGAATGTTCTCATAAATAGATCATTTATGTCTCGGTGTGGGTAAGACGATGCCTGGTCTCGAGATGGGCACCATCTGACCACTGTAGCTACTGTTTTGATCGAGATGATCCAAAATGCCCAGAGTACCCCGAAGGGCTTGAACACTGAAATTTGATACACTGGAAGAAATGATTGAAAACACGGGGTACTGCTAATATAATTGGGAACCTGCTCTGTAAGGGAATATTCATGCCTTGAAGAGTCGATACGAATGGCTTTGCTTGAATATTTAAAATGTGTACGCAAGCCCCATTTCTTTGTTTTTACAAGACGGCGGGCATCTTTTATAGAGCACTTGAGCTATTTGAGGTTGCTTTTGCACCTCGCCAGATGAAGTCGAGACTGTAAATGTTTCCAACGTTTTTTTTTTTTTTGGATGACGAGTTGTCAACAATCACTCTTGAATGCAATACTTTCTACTGTACGTGTTACTGTCTGATAGCTCATGGCAATATCTTCGAGGGTTACGTTTTTAAATCCTCCCTGTTCTGTTGTATTATATGTACATTTAATTTATCTCCTGATTGTCACTGTTAAATATAAAAGTGTTCTTTAATGAAAGTGTGGTGTGTTTTAATCAGAAATCTCCTTTTGCTTCTTTCAGCAGCCGGCTTGTCAGTAATAGGGCAATTATTCTAGGGGATTAATGGCGCATGAGCCATTTTATTATATGAGAGATAGACAAGAAATGGCTTCTGTTGTATAAAGGAAGAGAATTAAGATTATGGGTGACTAATATGGGCAGGGACAATTTAATACTGTTTTAAAGAGCAACAGTGCCACCTAGTGGATAGTGATCATTTGAAATGTTCCCACCCTCTTGAATATATTTTGAAGAATGTTGGTGACCGGAACTCAGTCACCTGCACAGTGTATGGTTGCCGCTTCGGTTTAATTTTTAACCTTTTTTTAATGTGTTCTGCAGAAGAAATCATTTTAAATCAGTAACTAAGGAGTTTTTGTTTTTTAGTGAACTTTCGTAACTGGCTTATGTTATGATAAATGGTTCAAACACTGGGTTAAAGAAAATTTGTCTTTATGTTAATCTTTTAAAGCCCATTATTGCACATTTAAATTTCCAAAATTCAAACAAAACCATACAAATCATTTAATGACCAATAACTTCCTAATCAAAGAGTACAGCACTATTAAATCTCTCTAAAGATAACTTGGCAAAGGAAACAAAAGTAATAAAGGGATAGTTCACCCTAAAATGAAAATTCTGTCATCATTTACTCGCCCTCTTGTCATTTCAAACCTGTATGACTTCTACTTCTGCAAAACACAAAAGAAGATATTTCAAAAAATGTTGAAACCCAAAAACTGCTGGTCCCAGTTGACTTCTACTGTATGTACATACAACCAGTGCACATCAATGCAGATCAAGTGATCTTTTACCAAAATTCATCCAAATTGCCTTTCTTCATGTTTTATTACAAGAAATTAGGGCCTTACCGGTTTGAAATGTCAAGAGGGCGAATAAATGACCATTTGTATTTTGTGTTGAACTATATCTCTAAAAAATCATCCCGTACAAAGAGACAGTAGACTATATTAATGACATGTAGTTTATTAAGACTTTTTTACATGATTGAGGAGTGTTGGATTAGTCCAAAGATCAGTCTCTGTGTAAAGCTGTTTTAGATCTGATTAAAATTCACAGGAAACTGAAAAAGTAAAAATACAGCTCAGAGAACTGAGAAATCATGTTTAGAAATGAAAGGTCCTCTCCTGTGTATTGGCTTGAGCTGTCGAGGCCTTTGCTCATACTGAAAGGAGAAAAACGTCAAGTCTCTCGAACACGGATGGCCTGAAGTGAAGCAGAGTCAATACAACAACAAACCCCACCTGAGCAAAGTCTCTCAAACCAGCTAAAGAAAGTCTGATGAACTCCTGGAGAACAGAGACTTCCAGAGGTAGAGCCATATCCATACACGACACGTCCTTCATTTCTGTAACACGAATGTGAATATGCTGGCTGAGCTGCTGATATATCAGTAGTGTGTAACAGGAAATATGTTCCTGCTGGCCGCTTCTCTGGAACGAGAGTGACTGTATTGGAATGAACTAGGTTTAGGAATTCCTGCGGCTGTGATTTAAAACATAGTGAAACCAAAGTCACTCATTTGACGATTATCTGAAAATATAGAAGAAATAATTCCCAGTTCCTTTACAGTACTATTAAACCCACTCTGCATCAGTAAACAACATTAAAAGCTATACAAAGGCATTGTCCATTACACAAGCTGTACATTACTGGACATTTTCCTACATCATTTTAAAATTATTCTGAATAACTTAAGTCCTGCTTAAAAGTGCAAATTCTTAAAAGGATGGGACTTTCCGATCGGGCTATGGCATTGAAATGAAACATTCTGAATAGTGTGTGTGTGAAATGTAAATCACGAGTACCGAGCAAAACGTTTTCTGCAATTATGCTGTCAAAGGCCGTTTAGTTCTGCTCTCCGCATTAACATTCTTTTCGCTTTTTAAAACCCTGTAAGGCTTTTAATGGAACAATGCATGAAGCAAAATTAAAATCCGAATGAGTTTCGTTGACTTCATCTTAATAGCGGTGGATAAGATATCAGGTCCCTTTGAAGTGTAACAAAAACATGGTCCAATTTCTTAGTGTGACAGTGTGAAAAACAATAAAACAAATCACAGTAAGTACATCTATTTGGAATAAAGGAAGCATAAAAACCGAAATGTGTTAAATGGAGTATAACTATGGGAACGAGGTCAGTTCTTGTCTCAAATCTGGAACAATTTACCTCTATCTTATATGCCCTGAAACAGTGTGGGACCCATATCATGACCCCTGGACCAAAGAAAGTCAGAATGCATCTGACCAAGGCAACTCTTTCTTGTAAACACTCAAGGGAAAACGATTAGGAAAACCTGTGAAATAAAAGTTGTAGGGCAGGGATTGTGGGTATGACTTCCTTTTATCCGCCAAACCGGGAGATGTTTGGAGGTGCGGAGTGTATGAATGAAATGTGTAGGTAACAGTCTCAGTGGTTTCACGGGCCCTGCTGATCTGGGACCAGTGAGGTTTAGGATTTCTGCTGCTCGGCTGCTGGGGATGGAGGTGTGCTTTCTGGCTTGATGATCTGGTATGTGATAAGGTACTCTGGGTAGGCCTGTATACACACAGGGTGGAATGTTTAGTAAATATCTACTTGCATTAAAACACAGTAGCTTATTAAAATATAAAGTCAAAGAAATAACCTGTTCTCCTCTGTAAATGACGTATTCAGCATAGGCTAAACCGTTGACACTGGGACGACCGATGACGGAATGGTGACCCGGAGGGGCGTGGGCCATTTTCATGGCACTGAACTGCAAGAACGATTTACCCAACGTAACCCGACAGAACAACATCTGCCTGCAAACACAACACAAGGTACGATTAAAAAGACATAAAGCGCCATCAGGTGGACATACAGAATACATGCTAACATACACGATCATGTGACTGACCAGCATGATCCCTGTTATTGGATGCTGAATACATCTGATCAAGATTTTGGACATGAAGTGTGATTGTGTATCCTCGCCACTAGGTTTCAGTATAAGTCTGATTCCTCATTCAGCACAGTACAAAGTATTCAAAGGGGAAAAAATGAACATACCTATGACATATATAACAGGAGCGGTCTTTATGTGTCGGGCAGCCTGTCCCACCTCCGATGCCATAAACGTACTGGTTACTTTTGGAGGAATTCTCTGCAAAGTAGATCCCAGCCCCGAACATTCCCCCTATATAAGCGTGTCTCTCATCAAAGCCTTTGTGAATGATGGCGTTGATGAATGGTGACCCTGTAGATAAGAAAATGATTACGTTAAATAGTTAAACTCGGACTCAAGTGCTTAAAAGAGCTTTCGAATCTCAATGTTAGAAAATGTTCTTTTATGCTTTCACAGATAGCACCCGTGACAGGTCATTTATCTCAGGACAGGAAGTAACGGTCTGTAAGCAATACCGTGAAAGAGCATGCGCTCGTTGTGATGGTTGTGGTTCTCGTCTGCGATTTCCTTCTGTCTGTGTGTGTATCTCTCTCTCAGCTTTTTGTTCACCACTTTTTGAATCTGCAAACAATTTGGACATTTCAGGAATAGTAATAACAAACCGGACTTAAAGGCATTAAAGGTTCAGTTCTAAAACTGAAATCTCTGATGTATAATTCGAAGAATATGTAAGATGTACTCACTTTTAAGATGTTGTACCTGCTGAAAACCCCTCCCGCATTGCCACCATCCCTGTGTTCTCTGATCGTACTTTGCAGCTGAAAAACAAATGGAATGTCATATAAATCGCAGCAGCCAAAAGTTACCAAAAGCACAATTGTAGAATATTTTCTTTGAATAGAAAACAGCAACCTTTTTAAAGGAATAAACTGTAGTTTTAGTTTACATTCTATGAAATACGAATAGAAAATGTATGTTGTTAAATATAAAAATATTCAACAAAGCAACAGTTTTTAAAGACATACATTTATGTGTTTGTTTATATTCTTGTAAATATGAATAGATAATGAATGAAATTAACTAAAAATATATTTAAAATAGCTACATTTTTAAACATTTAAACATTAGTATTTGTTAACATTCTGTGCAATATGAAAATAAATGTATGAAATGAAATGTATTTAAAAGGGCAACCTTTTTAAGGAATACACTTTAGCTTAAATTCATATTCTATGAAATATGAAAAGAAAATGTATGATGTTAAGTATAAAATCTTTAACAAAGCCACATTTTTAAGAAATAAACTTTAGTTTTTGTTTCGATTCTGTGCATTATGAAAATAAATGTATGAAATTGAATAAATTTAAAGCGCAACATTTTTAAAGGAACAAACTTTAGTTTTAATAAATATTTTATGAAATATGAATAGAAAATTTACAATGTGAAATATAGAAATATTTAACAAAGCAAACATTTTTTAAGAAACTAACTTTAGTTTTAGTTTATATTCTAGTAAATATGAATAGAAAATGTAGGAAATGAAATATAAATATATTTAAAAAAGCTACATTTTTAAAGAAATAAACTTTATTTTTATCAGTTATAATTCATATTCCATGAAATACGAATAGAAATTGTATGATGTTAAATATAATATTTAACAAAAAATAAACATTACTTGCTATCTATATTCTAGTTAATATGAATAGAAAATGTATGAAATGAAAAATATATTTAAAAAAGCAAAATTTTTTAAGGAATACACTTTTTGATTCATCATCTATGAAATTGGAATAGAAAATGTACGATGTTAGATATAGAAATATTAAACAAAGCAACAATTGTTTAAAAAAAATCGTTTCAGTTTATATTCTACGAAATTCTAAAATTCTAAACTAAAACATATACATTTTAAAAATTAAAAAGTCTACTCACCTCCTCTTCTACTGACTGAAACTCTTTATCATCAGGGGCCAGGTCGATCAGCACCGTCCCCTGACTTGCACAGTGGAATGCCAGATATGGATTGGCACCTGTAAAAAAAAAATGTATTTAATCAAATAAATTCAACTTAATGTGTTTGGATTCGTTTACAAAAGTGTGCTTGGGTCAGACACCATTGAACTGACCTTGTTGCCCACCCAGCAGCCTCTCAATCCCTTTGATAAGTTTGTGTCTGTGCCCATATGCATTGATCCCGATCTCCTTGAGCTCCTCGTGTCCCATATCGGCCAGCACATCCAGTGTGATCTAATACAACATGTACACACTGATTAAAATAAAGCAAGTCATGGTGGTCTCCAGGCACAACCATTCACAACATCTGATAACAATCAAAGCAGGATGAGACGACATCAGAAAACACTTGCGCCACTTTGAGGTGCCAACAAAAAATAACATGTAAAGTGAATAATTTCAGGGCTGATTTGGGATCAATTCTGCTTTAAAAGCAGCTGACAACAGAATTTTATTTTATCTGCTTGTTGTTATGTGGAACTTCCTCCTACTGAGAGGATAAACTAAGTAGACTGCAGGAGGTTTGGATGAATATTATAGTGTGTGACTCATGAGCACACAGGATCATTATTGCTGTGCCTATCTGAATGTGCCTCCTACACAGAACATGCACACAAAAGCAAACATGCAGATGGTGGTTAACGGATGCTAGACTGCCAAGCAGGGAACCGTATGGGCCAGTATATGTCTCACAGCAGAAGATGCTTTCGTTTCAAGAACAACTGGCAACCCAAAACAGTATCTGTTTACATACTTCATTACATGAATGATGTTTAAAGTTATTGTAAAAACGGTTATAGAATTTTAGTCAATGGAGCCCCAGAAATGTTTATTGCTAACATTCTTCAAAATATCTCCCTTTAAAACAACAGGAAAGTAACTCAGAACTTCATACCATTTCACCATTGACCACCATAAATGACAGAATTACATTTTAAGGTAAACTGTCCCTTTTAAGCCACAATCTGTGCTTTGGTTAAAAACAGAACCAGTTATAGTGTAAAAATGGCAAGGAATTGTTAGTTGCCAACATTCTTTTAAAAATCTTCTGAAAGGTGCACCAGGCAGATTTGTCCCCATAATTATTCAAAATATTTTAGTTTAACAGAATTCTTTTTTCTACAATTTTTGTCAATGGAGCCCCAGAATGGTCAGGTGCTAACATTCTTCCAAATCTCTCCCTTTGGTAGAAAAAAACGTTCAAGTACCTCATGAAATTAAATTTTTGTCGAACTGTCACTTTAATGAAAGCAAATTAAACACAAAGTAGAGTGTGGACTGTGCATTCAATGAGCCACTTATTGGCAATCCATCACCTCTATGATAGGTTTGTCAAAGACTATTAAGCCTTTCTGCAGTCTCTCTCTCTCTCTCTCTCTCTCTCTCTCTCTCTCTCTCTCTCTCGGCCCAAAGGACTGATCATTACAGCCATGAGGACACCATCACCACCAGGGAAAGATCCAATTAATTTCCCCTACTGCAAAGTTTGCCATTGGTAGCCAAGTTCCCTGAGAAATTCAGCACACGTACTGCGGTAAAATTATCATCAAAGCAGTCTGTTGACTCATATGTTTAATTGCATTTTTTAGCTTTTTTCAAGATGCCACAAAGTACGTTGAGAAACTCGAAAGGAAAGTAGAGATGCAACACACGTACCCCACACAAATATTTAATGTTGACAGAGCAAAAACTGAGTCAAACACAAAACCAGACTTGTCTAATGACGGCAACA
Source organism: Triplophysa yarkandensis (assembly GCA_033220385.1). Taxonomy (NCBI): domain Eukaryota; kingdom Metazoa; phylum Chordata; class Actinopteri; order Cypriniformes; family Nemacheilidae; genus Triplophysa; species Triplophysa yarkandensis. Next base: position 3,372,299 of record CM065666.1, read on the forward strand.
GACAGCGCGAGCGAGAAACCCGTATCCTCAATCTCATATCCACTCCGTCTCCCGAAAATGACATTTAACAGTAACCACCTCACGCTTCATCTCCCTCGGGCACGGAGCCGGAATAAGAGGCAGAGCAAATGAGCGAGCGAGTCAGTTGGAGACAGATCTCTGCATCTCGCTACAGCCACAATCAGAGCTGATTTTAGCCCGTCACCTCCACAGCTCTTCCCAGCTGGTGGCCGCTGAGACCATTTCTGTTCATCTATGTGCAAATGAGCAGCAGCTCAAGCACAGCGTGGCGATCGAGTCCCGCCGCTCGAACCCAAGAAGCAGAAGTGCCGGAGGAACAACAGAACCTTGAGCTCAGTGTGAGAGAGAGAGTGGCAGGACTATATTAATCAAAAGAAGGGGCAGGTAAGGTCAGAACCATCTCCCGACATCTCTCTCAGAGTCGTAAAGATGGCGAGTAATCTCACAGGGCTCTGCGGTGGGAGGGGTCGGAAGGAAACGATAAATCCGAGGCGCTGACAGAATGTAATGAAGGGAAATCATTTCAAGGCCATGGATGTCATCGCATTTCCATAAGTTTGAAGGGAAGGAGTTTTCTCCAAGAAACAATGGCAGGGTTGACGCGAGTCGGCTGTGTGATTCAGCGATTATTGAAAAATGAGGAAATGGACCTTACCATTTCTCGCTCGAAAATATCCCGCAAGTGCTCCAGACCCAGGCTCTTGAGAAACTGACTGATATTCATGTCCAGAATTGCAACTGGAAAGAAAGAAAACATGGGATAGTTCATCCCAAAAACGGTTGATCACAAAACTGCATAGATGATTGAACATAGAGAAAGATATTTGGAAGAAGGCTTGTAAACCAAACCGGTCTTGGACCCAATTGGTTACCATAGTGGGATGGTAGTCTTAAGTTAACAAGAACATTTTGCTGTCCTACATTCTTCAAGATGTCTTATTTTGTGTTCAACACAATAAAAAATAAATGCAAATATTTCCATACTAGGGTAGTCAATGATGTCCAAGAATGGTTCGGTAACAAGTATTTTTTTCCAAATCTCTTTCTCTAATCAAACACTTCTTGAACCCAATTGACTAGCATGGAAGTGATGCAGCATTTGTTACTGTCCTACAATCTACAAATTATCTCATTCTGTGTTAAACAAAGCACACAAATTATTAAGTAACTTTTTTAACTGTTGTAGCCAAAGTCCAATAAGTATTTGGTTAAAAGCATTCTTCCAAATATCTTTCTCTGTGTTTATCAGAACAAAGAAAAGTACAATAACAACTAAACCCTCAATCTCACTCATAAAAATCGATTTTGGTGTAAACTCACTTTCTCCCTCTTTCCTCTCTGATCCTGTGGCTCCATCAGCAGGACCCGAGGCTCCAGGTACAGTCAGCTCTGTCAGGGGACCGGCCAGGTTGTCTATGCTGCTGGCGGCAGACAGGCAGGAGGGCGTAGAGGCTGGAGATATGACAGAGGCACTGACAACTGTAGCCTGAGGCTTAAAACAGCTGGGTAGAGCTTCAGGTGGCATGGCATCAATAAGCAGTGCCCGGATATCATCAGCCTAGAGATTTAAGAATGAAAAAACTGAGTGTATGCATAAACAAAAGCATATATGCAATCTGGTCAATTCTCATCTAAGAATCTTATCTAAATATCATCTGATGTATCCCGCGAGTAAACGGTCTTGGGAAGTTCTTAAGTTTGGCTTCTTAGCCTGAAAGTGGGCAGAAAAGCTAAGAACAGCTGTGTCATTAACACCTGGCATGAGCTCGGCCACCGGAGCCCAATTACTAAAGGTTACGAGAGATTTACCATTCGCTTTGCCCGAGGTAAAACACGGGGGACATAGTCTTAAACAGCTCAGCTCATGTGTTTACAAGATGAATGTTCCAATTTTTCAGGACAGTCTACGGCACCTGAACCATAAGAGACCTTAAAGCAGAGACACTGGAGCGAGAATAAACAGTCCAGTGGCATAAAGCATTTTTATAGGTTGCTTTCACATCTGAAACGGATTTAAATCAGTCCATAATGCTTTTGTCAATGTATTGATAGATTACACTCTTTACAGTGTGAATCTGCACTTAACCAATTTGACAAGCTTAACAGAGATATGTATTTAACATATGGTTTTTAACTAAATAATGTTAAACGGTTGTTGCTAGAGTCCAACTAAAGCCGTGATTGTACAAATATACAGTAGTGTCCTAAAGTGATTTTATTTGTATAATTTTTGCTTTAATCAAAATTTCAGGTTTGAATAAACCATCAAAATATGAACTTTATGATGCAAAATGGTCGAGAGTCCACACTTTGAACTTTATACACAAATTAAAATTATGTCATATCCTTTTGTCATTTTGATCTATATGACTTTATCACCAAAATAAGGGGTTTTGAATGATGTTGGTAACCAAACAGTTCAGCATCCATTCACATTATTTTGTGTCCATACCATAGAAGTGAATGGATGCCTGTGTTTTTCAGTTATCAACTTTCTTCAAAATTGTGTTCTGAGTGTTCTGCAGAAGAATGCCATAAAGGTTTCAAATCACAAGAGACTAAAATACAACGCTATTTCACTTTTTTGGAAAAGTATTCCTTTGTCAGATATATTGGAGCATATCAGGGGATGTGGGTTATACTTAAATATACAAATGTAAAATCAAAAACATGACATAAAGCATATAATGACTACACTTTGCTCATTTAGAATTTATATTAAATTATTATTTCTTGTGGTAGTCATTTTTCTTGCATAGCCAAACACACTAATCCCACATGCCTGCAAAGTAAATATTAGAATAAAGAGCGCAGATGTCTATTATCTACTTTAGAAACTTTTAGATCCTGCATATGCAAAACAAAATTACGTTCTTACCGTGGCCAAATCCAGCGGCGTCTGGCCCTCCTGGTTCTTCATGGTGGGGTCGGCCCCATGTGCCAACAGTAAAGCACAGAGCTGCGTCCGGCCCTTCTGGGCAGCTTCGTGGAGGGGTGTAAACGCCCATTTATCAGTGGCATTCACACAAGTGTTGTATTTGATCAGCAGAGCGGCGATATCCACATGCTGAGAGAAAGAAACATCGATTTATTGCAAACTAAATTAATGTTGTTTTAACATTTAACCCCTAATCTTCACAGCCTGGCTTTTAATTACAAGAGCTTTTTCAACAGCAGATTTGTTTTAATAAAGCTTGGCTTTAAGAGCTCACTCGACTGGGTTTTTAGCCTGCAGATGATCGATTGTTGTTTACAATCATTACGAGAAAAAACAGTGGAAGGGCAATTCTAAGATCCCCTAATATCCAATAAAAAGACTAATATCCCAAAGTTATGCCGTCAGAAATGCTCGTGCTGAAGAGAGGACGATGAAACCGGTTTGGGTTCCAGCCAGGGTTCAGCATTTTGTGGCAGATCTGTCCTAAACTGTCTCCCTTCCGACCTTCGGCAGCAGCGGCTGTATGAAACTGTCATCGTCTTCTTGTGTTTGTTGAACACTGACAGCTTCTACACAAACAGGCTGCGGATGAACCGAGGGAGACACATTTTAGGTCAGCCAGCGTTGGCCTGTCAGTCCTCCTTCAGCCAATAAGCAGAGCATGAGCCACCTGCCAAGCCCTGGCATGGCCAATCATAGGGTTCAGCTGGAGCAGAAGCGCGTCTGTTTCTTGGATGGCTACAGTGTGGCCCGGCCAACAGATTCAGTTTTGACTGTGTTTATGTAACAGTAATCTGCTCTTCTCTATCTGCACGGTCTCACCACATCGCTGTAGACATCCGGAGTCCAAACACGGATAAATCCCTCCAGCATTATTTAACTAACATTACCTAAGGAGGGTTTCCCTGAATCGTGTTACGAAAAATCCTGTGTTGGTTGATTTTGTTCAGTGCTGGGAAAGCCACTTTTAATTATGAGCAGTTAAAATCTCAAAATTGCAATAAAAAAAGAAGCAGACAAACTGACGATGCATAAGGGGTGGTACCTTAAAAAGCATGTCATAAATGTTTCCTCTTTATATATTTTAAACTTTTTAACCGCTCTGTTTACATACTTGAAACATATTTCCCAAAATCATAGCAATTTTTAAAATCAATATAATATAAACATTACTCTATGTGGCTGAAAAGGTTACAGTTATTTTACAAACAGAAAAATTGTTACTTAAAAATTGTTTAATACGACAGCATTGTTGCTGTTTTTAGATTTGACAGAATTTAACAATTGAATCATTTTTATTAGATAAAACTTTAAATCTTTGCACCTGGGAAAGTAATTTTTTTAGATCAGCCGATTTTATATGTACAAATTTAAGAAATCCGTAATTTATTTATTAGATATACAGTAGCTACTTCTTTACACCTTTTAAACCAAACTAGTTAAAATATGCAGCTTAACATAAATCAACAAAGGATTCAATAAATTAATCCGTGTTTTTATATTATAAAAATTTAACATTATTGCAAAGGCTAAAGTTATTTTAAAATCTGCTAAATTGTTAGAAAAAAAAGTATAGCTAAAGCGTGCCTTATCATCATTTAGTATTAATGCTATTTTTACTACTAATTAATCTAATTATATTTATTTTTATAAATATTACACAGCTAATCCAATTATCTTCATAAATAAAACCATACTGTTTTATATTGTAAAAAATTAATAAAGCTACAGTTATTATCAAATTAGTTGAACTCGTACTGAAAAATCAATGCCAAATGTTGCTTATTTATTTATTTAGTTTTGATGATATTTCACATATTTTTCAAAGTAATTGATTAAATTAACATGTATTACTCAAACTCTTTTTATTACTACTAAACAAAAAAAATGACAAACTTTAAAAATAAAATGTTCAAAAATGTATGCATTATTTTTTTTTAAGTAATAATTCAGCTTAGCACTGCGGCTATTTTTCAGCTATATCCTCTACAAATCTCCTGCTTTTACAGAATCATCCCAGTATCTAAGCTGTCGGGGAAGTAAAACTACTTAAAAAAATCATGAGAGCAGAGCTGCATTAAAAGTGCATATACCGAAAACCTCTAAACCGCAGTGCAAACCCTCTCTACCACCCCTAACATTCACAACTGCATGGCATACAACACCTTGGAAAACCCTGCAATACTAAAGCACAAAGGAGATTAGGTGAGGGGTTAACTTATTCCAAAGGAAAAGTCCTGCATCTGGGTTACAGAAACACTTCTGGAGTATTCATAGTGTACATCTGTTTGTGTGCCTGAAGATCTCAGCACACCGTTCTCACCCACACACACCTGACATGACACTAGAGACCTGACGTGTGTTGATTTAACAGATATCTGTATGTCGTCCCTGTCACACCCAAACATGTACTTTAATCCCGGATTTTGCAGTACTCACCCCATACGAGGCCGCATTGTGGAGAGGAATAAGGCCACCTTTGTCCTGCGCGTTGACATCTGCGCCATGCTCAAGTAAATACTCCGCCACCTCCAGATTATTATAGCCAGCTGTGGAGAAACAGATGCAGAGACACGTAAATAAGCAACATCTGCAAACAAACCATCTGGTTCATCAAACTAAACTCGCTACACCATTTCAGGTCTGATCCAAAACTTAATGAGTTGTTGCAAATGAGAGAATTGGGTTCTAAAAATTATGTGAATTCATCAAATAGAGGACAATCCCATAATCCACTGCAACACATAGCTGGCATGGAATCTTTCGGCATTACTTATTTTTGTTGTTCCATTGTCAGTATTCTTGTGTTGTAAAGGTCATTTTATATGAATTTTAAATATTTGACGTTATGATGTAGAAACAAACCAGGATGTTAGCCTAAGCTGAACGACACTCAATGCTGATCGATACAGATACAACGCCATTTTTTCCCCGTTTCAAGCATCTTTGCTTGGCTACTTTCCTCTTCCTGAGTTCCAGACACACATGAATGGCTACAGGAGCATCTCTAATTAAAGCCCTCATCATGACAGGCTACAGGCCTCGTATAACGCACAAACCCAACCCTGAGAACATCACTAATGAGAACATGCTCTCTGTCTTACACACTCAAGCGTGTCTGCTGTGCTAATCTAAACACTCTCCCTCCAATCATCCAAAGCAGTTTTACTGCCATTTCTCAATCTTATATCAACACAAATTTATTGTTGGACTTAAGTCATTTCTGATTCATATTCGTCAGCCTCAATTAATGAATAATTTTTAATGTGAAATGCACCGATGCAATGTATGAAAACACAAATTTAATTTCAAACAACAGAGGGATGTTTCTAAAAAAAGTATTTACTGCGCCCAACAATTACAATTCTTTCATCATTAATCTCCCTTGTCACTTTAAAACTGTATGACTTTCTTCAGCAAAACACAAAAGAAGATATTTTGAAGAATGCTGTCAACCAAACAACAGAGGTGACCACTAACTTTTATTATATAGACACAATAACAGTGCAGGTGAAAAGGTGCCATTGATTAACAGAGACCCATTTTTATCAAAATATCTTCTAATGTAATACAGGTCTGAAATGACAAGGCGGCAAAAAAACGATGACAGATATTTTTTTTAGAAAGAACTTTCCCTTGATTAAAAAATATTAATCAAATGAAAAAAATAATTCTAAACAAAGCCTCAAAACACAGTATCACGTATGTTGGTTTGGCCCCTAAAACACTAAAAGCCCTGTGATTGGTTGTTGTTAAAATCTTCAAAAAACACCTAAAAACTCATCTTTTCCGGCTACATCTAACTCACTAACTCACTTCTTTTTGTAACTTCTCTCTCTGTGTAACTCGGTAGCATTGTTGTAGCACTTGTTCACCTATTGTTGTATCGGCTATTTACCGCTTCATTGTCTCCTCGACTATTGTAAGTCGCTTTGGATAAAAGCGTCTGCTAAATGACTAAATGTAAATGTAAATGTAAAAGCTCTCCTCTGAATTGCCAATTATACAAGGCAGCCAAAAAACAATATAAGACATCAGGGAAGCTACTATCTTCATCGTCTACATCTTTCCGCCTCTCTCAATACAAATTAACTGAAGCTCACTGTATCCGCTGAAGAGCGGAGGTTATGTTTCTCCCTGCGGGCAAACAGCATTCTAGCAATGTGCTCCCCAGGCGGGGTCACAACTGCCGTGTAAGTCACAGCCCATCGTTCTCTGGTGGAAATGTTGCATGTGTGAAAGCTATGGCCGTCGCCCACCTGCTGCTGGCTTGGCCTGGCAAGACAAGTGAACTGATCACAACTCTCACTCCATCTGTTCAATGACATTTGCTGATCTGTGCTGTTTTGCACACAGTATGTGTCTATGAGTCGGTATCACGTGGTACGAATCCTAATGTTAAAGGAGTTGCACCTCGGAGAGCCGGAGGTCTTTCTAACATGCTTGGAATTACGAGGGTTTTTTGAGAACCTATAGGTCCAGTTAGTTATTGTGCCATTGTTACACATTTTGCCTATTCATAAATTCATATAAACAGAGCTACTGGAAACACAAGCTTGACTTCTTGTTCTTGCTGTCTTTCAAGATTTCCATTGCATTGGATTATGGGATGGCCACATTGATTAAGGTATATCAGGATTAATCCTTGAAAAGCCCTAAAAAAGACACAAATATAAACCCATCATCAAATCAATCATTCAATACACCAAAGATAAAGCTATGACCAGTCGTGCCCATTGTTTAATCCACTAAAAGCGCATCATTTACCAAACTGATTTGTTCTGTTGAAATCAATACAAACAACACTTCATTAGCAGCCACAAGAAAGCATTATTAAAGAATGCTATGATTTGGTTTGTTTACTTCAGACTGATTGATCCTCATAAAAACAATTAAATAAGTAGTAGGAACCCCCCCATAGGCAGAGGCTCACGTAAAGGATTGTTCTGAATAAGACTTTATCACAGAAAAAACCTCTTGGAGAATATTGTTGTGCGTGTAAATGCTGGTAAGGTATGAACAGCGTTGAAGACTTAGACAGATTTAATATTTGGCAGGAGAGCTTTTGAATCCCCGCCTGGAAGCCAAGCTTACACAGGCTCAGAAAGGGATAAGAGCCAAGATTTTATTCAACACGTCCCTTTCTTTCTTGCCTTCTAGGTTCCCCTGCTTCGCCTCTGGGGTGGGATGATATCTTACACTCCGCTTCATCGCTTTTTGTTGGCGCGATGGGGGTACAGCTTGATTTTTCCATTTGAAAGAGAGAACTGCTCTCGTTTCTGGGATGAATGCGACGGCTCGGAATGCTGGAAATGATTTTTCATTACCTGCCAGGTGCAGGGGAGTGGAGTTGCGCCCCTGCGTATCTCTGCAGTTGATGTTCTCCAAGCTGCACAGTTTTTGGACCCGAGCCAGGCAGCCTTTTTTGGCAGCGTCCAGAAGCGCCGCATCGCCCCTCAGCAAGTCCTGGATATCTGTGTCTCCCTCCTTCACCATGTCCAACGGAGTGTTTCCATCCCGATTCTTCTTGGTGGGGTCCGCTCCATGCTGGGGAGATAAGGAAAGAGTATGGATTTAAGGAGAGTTGTCATGCCTTTGTATTCTCATGCATGATATGCAGGAATGTTTATTAAGGTTATATATGCAAAATCTACTTGTGTGGAACTAAGGAGACACTATTAATACTTTCTTGTAACTTTTATACTTAAAAAATGTACTTAAAGGGGTAGTTCTACCAAAAAACTTATTTCTATTAAAAAAAATGTACTTAAAGGGGTAGTTCTACCAAAAAACTTATTTCTATTAAGAAGAATGTTGATAACCAAAAAAACATTGGTGTCCAATGACTTTCACTGCAAGGCCATAAAACCATTGCACGTCAATTGGGACCGACTGTTTTCACTTACTAACAGTCTTCAAAATAACATCATCTAGTACTACAGAAAAAAAGAAACCTAAGAAGATTTAAAGGACAAGAAGGTGATGATTGAAATATAAATTTTTGGATAAATCTTTATCTTGGGTGAAGTTCCCAAAACATGAAACCTTTAGGAAAGTTTACCTGTGCAATGCAAAACAGATCTTCCTAACCGAACAGCTTTTTAACCAAAATAAATGCAAATGGGAATACAAATGATTTCACTTCATTACGAATATAGATCCAGTGTATGTAAAAATGTTTCCTGCAGTTTCTAAAAAAATCAAAGAAGCTTTATCACATCAGCAACCATAGAGATGTTTGGTTAAGGCGAACATGCAGATTGCTCACAGTCGAACCTTTCGGTGGCAGTAACCTAAGGTGCGATGAAAGCAGACATGGCAGTAAACCCAACGTCTGCTCAACAGGGCTTCTCACCACGTTTAAAAAACTTCACAGAGTGATAAAAAGCATTAACATCCCCAGGCTATGTAAGACATCTAAAGAAAGAAATATCACTTCAGTTAACAAGTATGCCGAGTGACGGGAAGGGGAAGCGTGCGCTTCGGTGTGCCGAGACGGCTAGGGCGGTACCTTCAGAAGCAGTTTGCAGATCTCGTATTTGCCCTTAGCTGCGGCTTCGTGCAGCGGGGTGAACTTCCACAGGTCGGCAACGTTGACAGAAGCACCGTGCCTCACCAGAAGCTCGGCTACCTCGTAATGTCCATACGAGCAGGCGTTATGTAGAGGCACCAAACCACTGAGGGCAGATATGCAGAGAGAGAAAAATAGTTAGAGAAAGATAAATGGTGACAGGATGATTATAGTTTATCTCCTACTGCTGAGAAACCATGAGCTGAATGTTAATGGGAAAAACTTCCTCATGAATAGAGTCAAGCTCACCCTTTATCTTTGGCGTGGACGTCAGCGCCGTGGTGAAGCAGATACTCAACCACAGCCACTCGATTGTAGCCGGCGGCAAAGTGTAGCGGCGTGGAGTGCCGGCCCTCCAGGTCTCGACAGTTCACATTCTGAGGGGAGCAAAGTTGCTGTACGAGATAAAACACAACCATGAGTGTGTTTGTGTGATGCAACCATGAGTGTGTTTGTGTGATGCAACCATGAGTGTGTTTGTGTGATGCAACCATGAGTGTGTTTGTGAGATGCAACCATGAGTGTGTTTGTGAGATGCAGCCATGAGTGTGTTTGTGTGATGCAACCGAATCAGTGTTAAACTGTGCCATGAATAAAAAATGAACGCTAATGTTTATACAGTTTAAGTATTTAAACACAAGTAATGGCATTAAAATTTGATATTGCTTTTATAGGTTACCAGGGCAGGATTCTAAAATGCAATGTTGGAGATTTTGATAAATTGCCTGAAAGAACTCTAATTGGATCTCTGATCTAATTAGTTGATGCATAATGAGGCATTCAGATAATGAGGATCTGATCGTATCAAAGCCATCCATCCCATCCAGACGCTTTTATAACCCCTCGCTAAATTCTCTTCAGACTGCCACAACCAATCAAAAGTTCTCCGTTTTCAAAAACTGATCTGAAGGCTAAAGGCAATTTTACACTAAGGATGATAAACACAACGTTTTGAAAAGTGTTGGAAACAGTGGCGACTGTAACCGTACTGACAATTTTAAGCCCAAAACTCCACTTGCTATACCTATCGCGTTAACAAACAATGGCATTAACTAAATCACAGTTACAAAGAACTACGTTGAAAACAAAGATATTTCTGTTTTCTTGCAAAAAAATGTGGTAACAGTGTTTTAACAACACTTTTACACACATATTTAATTCTGTATATAACGCAATTTGTAATTTATAATATATAAATTACGAAAATAGTAATGATAATATCATCTCATTTGTTTGTGTGTCTAAGACAGAAGGACTCGCTATTCTCTCTTAAACATACACTGCTGAAACACACGCAGGTCAGTTTATCCTAAAATCACAACCTTGCTCAAGGTCAAACTTACCAAACACACACCCTTATGGGCCGCATCCTGCAAACCGTATCCTTGAAAACTTCCATCGGCGGGGATGAAGCAACTATGCCGTTTGGATTGTTCTCATCCAAAACACTTATATAAAATTCAATATCTATAACGGCAGATACAGTTTTATCCATGTGAAACCCAGAGATGTTGTGTGCACTCAGCAGTGCAGTAAAAAACAAGGCCTTCGGAAAGTATCGAGAGCATTTTGTAAAAGTTGTTACGAAGCTGATAGAAAACAGTGCTTATTTCTTCATGAATATTTCATATCAACTGTGCTTTTTGAAAAGGGATGTGAATTTATTGAAACCATCAGACCTCATTCGCAAAGCCATTCGAAAGACCGACACAAACATTCTTGTGGCAGAAAATAATGTTAATCTTTACAATAAAAACAGCCCCAGACATTACTGTATTATGTATAAGGTGATAACCGTTATATTGCTAACAGCAGACAACCTAAAGTCTGGCAGCAATTGTCTAGCAAAGTGGTGCTTTAAAGTTTTTATGAGGATAAAAGTGGAGATTTTACACTGAGATTATGTTAGTATACTTCGATGTGTTGTCAAACACGGTCACCAACAAAAAATAAAGGATCTCACCTTCACAGTGTCTAAGTCTCCAGCTTTAGCTGCTTCTAAAAGTCTATAATCCACGTCTGAGTTCCTCACTGGAATGTTTTCTAGAAAATACAAAAGCATCATAAACACAAACCCAAACACACTGAACCTGACTGAATACAAAACCTGTGCTCCGTACCATTCAGAATCTGTTGCACTGCTTCATTTCCCATCTGCGCTGCTGTGAAGCCCTGCAGAGAGACGACGGCCGGGTCAGCTCCATAACTCAACAGTAGCCTGCACGTCTGCAAGTGTCCGGCCAGTGCCGCCCGATGCAATGCCGTCTGGCCCAGTGTGTCAACAGCATTTATCTGTACACACGCACGGAGAGAGTTGGACAGAAGTGAGTAGCGTGAAATCTCCGCAGTGAAATGCACATCTGAACGCAGGACTGTGGCGCTAAAAAATCTTGGCTCGTTTTAAAATGAACACAAGCATGATTTTATGAGACAAGCCTCCGGGAAACTTCTTCAAAGACTGTCAAAGACTGTCAACATTGTACAGCCAAGAAAGAAAGAGATCAAGCGCATATTGTGAGTGTATTATATGTGCTTAAGCAATGCACATTTAAAAGTGCGTGGCTTGAATGGAACATTTCATGTGGCAATAAAAATAACATTTATATTTATAATATAGTAAAAGAAATATAAACTATGCATTAAATGATGGGAAGGAATATACCACAATACTAAAATATAACAAATTCATAATTTCACACATAAACTTGACTAAAAATAAGTAAATAAATATTTGAAATATTTAATTATTATAATATCTTGTTTTACTATTTTGAATGTATAGCTTGCATTCATATAATTGATTGTTTTATTGAATTTTAATATTTGCCACACATCTTTATTGTCTCTTTTTTGGATGTATGTCTTGTATTTATCTAACTGATTCATTTATTTTGTTGTATTAAAGAAAATTTAATTATCTCTTTATACTTTCTATTTATATCTATTTTTGGTAATTTATTATGTTATTCTGCATAATATATATTTATAATATCGTTTTAATGTTTATATGATTTCACCATTTTATTTTTTAAATGCCATTTCAATTTAATGGGGCCTGGTGGTTTGAGTCTTGGACTCGTGATCCGCATTTTACTGGTTCGAGACTCGGAACCAGTGGCAATACCACGACTGAGGTCAGTCCCTTGAGCAAGGCACCGTCCCCCCTATTTCTCCCCGGGCGCCGTAGCATTGCTGCCCACTGCTCCTAGTGTTCACAGTGTGTGTGTGCGTACACTTACTGGATGGGTTAAATGCAGAGCACAAATTTCAAGTATGGAACACCATAATTGGCCACATGTCAAGTCACTTCACTTCACTACAGTGTGCCATGACCTTCACCAATTTTATTTATTTTATACTTTAATTATATAGATGTTTAGCACTATTTGAAATATAACAAAGTATTTTCTGCACATCTAAACAAACCCATAAAAAGCATATGAGATCCCTTAACTAATGGACATCCTATAAAATCAGCCAATGATTTGACTTCGGATGGCTCTATTCTTTAAGCGTCCTGACTGGCATATTAAAACAAACCTATAGTACCATCTGTTTACCGGTGCCCGGATGGCCTGTAAACACTCTCAAGCTACAATGGCCTCTTGTATTTCAACCTCCAGCCTGACTAATTATCCAGTTCATTAATGTCACTTATGTCTGATGCCGACCTGGCCGCTGGAGTTTGGCAGCGATCTGGGTCGCAACACAAGTTAACGATCGGATGTGTTTTCTGTCGAAACAGATGGATGTGGATGATAGAATTCAGGTTGTAACGGGTCACTCTCGGTTCATCTATTAGGCAATAGAGCCGTAACACAAACGCAACAAAGGACGTCTATGAAAATCAATCTGCACTAGACATTAAAGAGGCAAACCGCATCGAAGAACAGGACCTTAGGATAATACAACCTTAGCGTGAAAGTAGGACACACAAGTTTGATAACCGAGGAGCCCCTTTAGACGTACCCTCGGCTGGAACAAAAATGCCAGACGGTGGATGAGATTATTTACAGGAGCGTCGGCTCCCCAGTCTCTCGGCTATAGTATAGTTGATCGTTCCTGATGCTCTTAGCCAAGACGAGAGCTGAATGCCTGATCAGTTAGTCGATGCTTATCTGATTTGGCTCACTGAAAGACTTTCATTGATCTGGAAGTCTTTCACCCCTCTCTCCACTGTAAAGGTAATGACATGACTGATGTAGCTTGTTAATGGCCTCCAATTTCTCTAACACAGCCCAGCTGTGCAACCCATGCGGCGGTTTGTTTACCTATTTGGATTAACTGGAAAAAAACGGACATAGCGCTCATAGATGTGCTGGAATAACCTTTCAATTGTATTGAAGGAACCCGACCGGAAGAAATTTCTACAAATAAAATGCACAACCTGCAACTACCATACCAATAAGCAAAGAAGTGATGGCACTCTGCCGAACATAAAATTTGTATTTTTTAAAACATTTTCATTCATCTATTTATGAGAAATATGAACCGTGATGGATGTGACAACGCAGAAATAACACTTAACATATTGATTTTTTTTATATAATATTAACTGTATTTTTATCTGAAAATTAGCCAGTTTAAGACGGCTTAATAAGGGATGGATGTGTTTTTTAAGCTTCACCATTTTAAATCCCTTGTGTGTTAACATGACTCCATTTTTAAATAAATATACTATCCATTCCTGAAGAAAGTTCTGGGGTTTCATGATAACTTTTTCCCATATACTTCTCCTCTAAAGAAACATCTCGTTCAAAAACATAAGAAGAACATTAATAATTTATTTCAGCAGATTAACCGATAACAAATTTCTCCATCAATATTGATAGCCGAAAATTCTGCGTGATATCTGCTGACTGATTGTTTAGTGGTTACATTGTGTTAATTCGGTTAAATTAATATTTCTTACCTTAAATCATATTAATCCATACAGCATAATGACCATTCATATAAAATTGGGGGAGTTTCTAAACATTTTCTATACAAAAATATGCCAATTTATTGCATTTTGCTTTTTTCAATTTTTTTTACAGAATATATCGGCCCTAACTCCGATTATGGGCTAATATATCGGTGCATCTCTGATTCATTTTCATTTTTTGTTTAACTAACTTTAATTAGAAAGCTATATAAAAGATCCATGAGCTCTTTCTAACTCAAAGGTTACTATCCAATACACAGATAAGCATGCAAGTACACTCATGAAAAATTAAACTGAAATTTTCCTGTGTCAGCATCGCTCCTCTTGCAGGAATGTGATGACTCGACCACAAAACAAGTTAAATGTGACACAAACGCTGCACTACTAAACGGATTTCTCTTAATTGAGGAGAGGCAGTCAAGAAGGTGTGATTTCTTAAAAGCGACATATTATTAACCATTGCAGCATTGTACGGTGTTCACAAAATACCATTTAAAGTGTTGTCAAGGCTTCTGGCTCAAACAGCCTCGGGACAAATGCGCATTGACGGAGTTTCATTTTTGGTTGACCTTTACCCTTTCAGGCAGCTTTGAGAGGTGGATTGTGAAGTGTCCGATGTGTGTGTGCATGAACCGTAAAAACAGTGATGTGTTGCATCACCACAGGGAACAGATGTACCTTCGTCCCATGCTTCTGCAGCACCTCAATAATGTCATTGTGCGCCCGTTCCGCTGCCACATGGAGAGGTATCATGAAACTGCTCAGGTAGAAACAAGATAACAGAGAAGAAGAGGGAAGATCAGACACTGAAAGATCTCAGTCGATAAACTTGAACAACTTTAAGCCACATGGACTCACTCTTTGTTCTTCTCATTGACGTTGGCTCCTTTCCGTAGAAGCAGTTCGGCAACCTGTTTTCTTTTCGGGTGAGGTGAGGCGACGGCACAGTGCTGAAAGTGTTAAAGAAGTGTTACAGAAGGACGAGAAAATTGTCATTTCATTTTATTCCATCATTTGCTCCGAAGCCTTAGGGTATTTAGAGCAATATATTTGTGAATCAAACAACATGATGCAATGCTTTCAAGTGAAAAAACCTCACAGAACAATTTCTGCATATTTTGTAGCTTGACAGCTCCAGTTCATTACTATTATATGAGAAAAGAAAATCTGATGGCTTTGGAACGACATGAGGATGAGGACTTATGACAGAAATTGGATGAAGTGCTCCTTTAGAATCTGCTTTCATCTGATCTCTCATCCACATATTCTTTGAAGTCCAGCAGCAAGAGCTCACCAGGGCCGTCTCGTGCGTCTGCGGGTGCTTGAAGTTGATGATCTCCAGAGCCAGGCTCTTTTTCACCTTTGTCATGTCAGCCTCCCGCGCAGCCTGAAGTAGAGAGTGACCCTTAAACTCATCTGGATGGGAGGAAAAGATGATGTCAGAAGCCAAAACTAAAGCACAAGTCAGTGGTAGACATAACTAGTCAAGATGTAGTGGGGAAAATTTAATTGAAGCGCTACAGCTGTAATGCAATCTGGCTTTATGGCAATCAAGATGTTCACATGACTAGTACATGACAAGACCATCTGAAGTAACTCAATGAATTTGTTCAAAATGAAGGTTTAAAAAGAAAAGTGTGCCGTTATTTATTGACCCTTTTCATTTCAAACCTGTGTGACAAAAAAACAATAAGACATTTTAAAGAAAGGGCTGACCATTGCCTGCAGGGGAAAGTAAGTCATACAGGTTGGATATTTCAAGATAGTCAATGATGGCAGAATTTTTATTTTTGTGTGAAATACTAGCCATAAAAAGTAACAAAAAAGTAATCTATTATATATATATATATATATATATATATATATATATATATATAAATAAATACATATATACAAGCTGACACACACAGGTACATACACATGAACACTTGAACACACACAGACATATAACTATATATGCAATAACTTATGTCATGTCATACACACAAATGCATATACCTATTTTACTTTTTCTTCTGTAATTTACAAACACAGAGTGTTTATGCACATTATTATTATTATTATTATTATTATTATTATTATTATTACTATTATTATTTTTATAAAACAAATGTTAAACATAACGAATGAACAGTAAGAAATGAATACAGTTAGCTGAAGAAATAATAAAGTTTTCAATTACACGTATTTCTCAAAGGGTCTTAAAAAGGAAGGATAAACCAGCAAAAGCAACTCGAACAACAAAGAAATTGCTTGTCTCATAAAAACACACATACATCTGGACTAAAAACGAAACAAATGCAAATTCCACAAAAGAGACAATCTTCACAAAGCATGTTTCAGACAGCACTGCACTAACTCGCCCCACACTAAGAGAAGCCAGATGGAGAAATCACAGGCAAAAAAACATCGCCTGCCAACCTCATCGGCACGCTGGAGCTCAGCCTGAACAACGTCTGAATAATCTAAAATGAGAATACTGTACATTTAAAGCAGTCTTTTTTTTTAAACCTAGAAGTGTCTGTCTCTGTGCCAGGAGGAACGTGGCAGAAACAGATCAGCACAGATCGGCTTCTGGCTCACTTGCTAGGGGAAAGAGGATGTGTGTCTTGTGATAAGAACGGTTGTCTTTGGATTTCTATTAAGCCAAACTGTTTAAATATACTCACATGTGAGTCTCTCTTTAAGTTCTGGGGTCGGGGCCATGTCCACGGCGCTCTTCCCGTGACAGTTGACCAGAGTGGGGTCGGCTCCGTGACTTAGAAGTAGCGAACAAACCTCCACGCGATTCTTCGAGGCGGCTTCGTGCAAAGGCGTGAACTGCCAGAGGTCCATGGCATTAACGCACGCTCCGTGCTGCAGAAATACATTCAAGGTGAGATGAGGACTAAACCACGAAGCAAGGAAGTATCCAATTCAGAGGCCCTGATTTATTTTTTAGATCCGTTGAGAACATTGCTCGGCTCTGCTCGAGCGGTTACAGCAGTTTTTGAATCGATTATGAATTTCTATCTACCAGGGAGCTGCTTTGCACCAGAAGTTGAGTTAATAGCACTGTGGGAAAATAATCTAAAAGGCTTTTTTTGGAAAATGGCAGCTTTCCAGGGGTAAGGGCAAGTGGTATGAACGGATTAAAGCTCCAACTTCTTTGGTTAAAAAGAAACTGAAAAAGAGATATTGAGAAGCCTTGATGGTATTCAAATTACTAACAACATTTATATGTAGTAAGAAACGACTGGAGAATTTTTCTTATAAGTTACTATGTTAGAGATGCATTTGATCTGCATATCTAGATGTATTGTGGTTATTTCAGTCCATTGTCTGGTGAATTTTAACTATATCAACCATCAGAAGTGATATACAGTCATCCAACAACAATGTGAAAGACTGACGTAATGACAAGACACATGAAAACTGCTAAATAGCAACAACAAAAAAACTGATTAAATGCAACAAATTGTTCATAATTTAGACAGCCTCTATTAAAAAGTTTCCTCACAAATTTTCATACAAAAAAGGAAATTGTTTTTTGGCTTTAACAGTCACTTTTCAAAAGTACAAACGCATGCACTTTCAAACTTTGCAGTGGAATAATGGATAAAATCCTTTTTGAGTCTACCATCTTTATAAACAGCTGTTGACTGAGAGCTTCTTACCGCTGGCACATAATCAAACTTAAAAGTTTCGAAAGCCAGCTGTTGGGCAAAAAGATCCAACCAACAGCCACGAGGAACCTCAACATATCTCTGCAGAAACACATTTACTTTGCATGATAAAAGGATTCTTAATGATCTTTTTGATCATTACATCGCCCATTTAATCTGATCTAATGATTCACAGGGCTTAAGCAGATCTGAGGAACTGCTGATATCATGAGAAGCTCTCCTGGGGGCACAAGTACACTGTGTGTGGCTCGGCTCCCAAATCTAGACTTTGTTCAGGAGACAGGTGGGCTGCTCCGCGTGACTCTGTTGACACAGCACGACTGCTAGAACACACAGTGAGTATAGCAGCCAATGTTACCATTTGGTAAATAATGGGAATCTAGGCCAGTTAAAGGCCCCATTCAATGGATTTTTGGACTCGATGGAGTGTTTTTGTTTACATTGAGAGAGACTAAAGATGGAACAGGACATGCAGAATAATGTAACGTTCAGAAATGCAGAACGTTCAACCTTCAACGTTGAACGTGAGGTAAAGCATGTTATACTTGAGAGTCAATGCAGTTCACCACTAATCTTTTTTTGCCCAAAAGATTAAAATTCAACATTATTAATTATACGTTACAACAAAATTAATCTTGCATTGAACTCCCACTTAAATAAAAATTATTTTATATACTTAAGAAAATGTTTTTTTAGTTGTTTTTTTTTTTTTACAAATTTTGGGGGGGAATAGAGGTGTTTTCATTTTGCGTTCACGTACACTTCCGGATGGGCAAAAATAAAAATAAACTGCAGTACTTGTAATCTACAGGTCACACAACATACACAAACGGATATTTTCTTGTTTGTACCTTTAGCAGTAGCTCTGTAACCTCATAGTGTCCATATGAGCAGGCGTTGTGCAGAGGAACAAGACCACTAAAAAATCAAAATAAATTGAAAAATACTATTGTCAATTGATTTAAATACACACTATTATAAAAACATGATGCTAAAAAGTCTAAAACTAAGAAAACAAATAAAAATGTTTCTGCAAATAAAAGGAAATGGGTTTAGATTTATTGTTCCATATCAATTTTAGTTACAACAAAATAATTCTATCTATTTAGTTTACAGTTATTTGAAAATGAGGAAAATACGATTATTAATAATATTAATATATATTAAAATAACAAAACACGGGCTATAATAACCGTGCATCATGTTGGGCAACAAATGACTGCAATAATTATATTTTTTATGTAATTAAATAAAATATGATGTGAATTGTAAAAGCCGAGGCAGAATCCTTGATAATTAAATGGTATTTTTAACATTTTTGTCAGTTTTTTTAATGTATAGGTTTAAATTAGTTTTTTAATTTAATAAAAAAAACTATAGAACTATTCTGGAACAAAACTATATACTATAACAATACAAATAAGTATTTAATCGAAAAATAAGCCAACCATACCCTTTATCCTTGGCATGAACATCAGCGCCATGTTGGAGAAGGAGCTGAACTATCCTGACCCGGTTGTATCCAGCCGCCAGGTGCAGTGGAGTGGACTGGAACAAAGAACAGAAGTAAACCAATTATAGAAAAAAACGTTAGATCTTAAGATCCTGCAGGACATCACGTGATATCCCTCTCTGAAAGTGTGGCGAAA
The DNA here is from genome assembly GCA_033220385.1 of Triplophysa yarkandensis. Lineage (NCBI taxonomy): Eukaryota > Metazoa > Chordata > Actinopteri > Cypriniformes > Nemacheilidae > Triplophysa > Triplophysa yarkandensis. The sequence continues at coordinate 3,392,067 of CM065666.1, forward strand.
GGTGCCTTTCTCTCCGCTATGCTTCTTAAGCAGTCTTAATGCAGCTGTTTTTATCTTTTCTAAAAACCAAGCAGCCTGAGGACCAAGTCTTGCTTTGTCAAACACGTGAGCAGTTTCTCCTCCGAGATGAGCAAGACTCATGACTGAACTCTGCCGTAAGAAAGTCACACTTCATTGCAGCTTTGCCGCTCAAGGACTTGCTTGACAATCCAAACCTGCACAAGTGTTTCTGTCGCACTGAGAGTAATGTACACTTTAAGTGTCAAAATACAAGCTAAGATAAGAAGAACAGAGTAGACAACAACATTTGTGTATGTGTGTAGAAACAAAACTACATTGATAATGACAAAGTGATTATACTTTTCAAAATGAAAATAATGATGATTTATATGTGATTATAAATGAAAATGAAAGGTATTTCTGTCTCAAGGTACAGAAAAAGACTTGTCAAGTAGACAAGTCCAATTAAAAAGACAGCCCCACAATAAATAAGAAGATAACCAGATGCTTAACTCTCAAATGTCAAGCCTTCACTGCTTTAAGCATTCACCAAAAAAACAGACAGAAAACATGACGATCGAATACAATCGAATGAGATGAGAATCAGGTGGCACAAACCAAATCAAATCCCCATAAAGGTCTCTTATGAAACGAGACAAGGCACAGGAGAGTAAACCATGACAGTGATGTATTGATGTGAGCGAAGCGCATTGTGTGAACGCCATGTGTGCCTGTGCCGTCTCCAGATCATTCGCCATACAGCTGAAAGTGCACTAAACAATGAAGAATCAATCAAGAAGAAATCGGAAAACTTCAAACTGTGCCCTTCTGTGACGAAGTAATGATAATAGTATGAAAAGAGAAGCTTTTATGGACATGCACCCAAATGTCAAGAACCAAACCATGTAAAAAGTGTGTGTGATGGGGTGTGGACCAGGATTAACGTCTAAAATCCTCTATCCAGTGAATGGGTTAATGCAGAATGACCAACCAACGTAAGTATGATATATAAGCAAATCAATAAAAAAATTAAAATAAACGTAAAAAAAAAAACAAAAGTCAATTTTAATAAGTGCACTTCTATAAGGTCAAATGTATTGATGATAAACATATTAAAATGACTTAGAAAGCATTTTTTGAAATGTTGTCTGATGAAAAATAACCACAAATAATGACATAATGATAGCATTGTGTTACTCCGTCACATACTCTAAATGATCTCTTGTAATGTCTTGTAACTTAAAACGTGTTTTTTTTGGCAGTTAACTTCACTTTCAGAATGGCAGTACGGCACTGACACAGACAGGAACGATGGGATTTCACCAGCGGGAGGATATGTGAAGAGAGTGAGGCAGTCTATCATTCTCTTTCCTCACATGGGAGTTTGGACTGTCTTGATAAAAGATGCTGTGCCGATTCGATGGCACTCAACCAAAACTCATTCCAGGTGGCTGTGACTGAGGGACCGCACATGTGCCGCGGGCTTTTATGAATCATCCTTTTGCAGAACGCCGTGGTCTGCTTTGATCGTCCTCTGAATTTGTATGATTGGTTAAGAAGGCAAAAAAAGGAGGTCAAACAAACAAAAAATCTTGCTTATTTTTAGTTATCAATAATATACAGCAATTCTAGCTAAGCACATACAAAATATCGCAAATCGCAAGAATGAACTTATTTTATAATGAACTTATTTTATAATGAACAAAAATGAACTTATATCACAAAATATATTTTTAATAATAAAAAAAATGTAGGCCAATTATATGTTTAACTAGTTCGTTTACAAATAAGGTGTACAGTGTAAAAGAAATCTCAAAAAATCTGATATAGTGCTGGCAGAAAATTTCTAGTAAAAATTTTCATTTATTTTGCAGACATTTCCGCAAATGCTAAAATGTAACTTATGCAGCGAAAAATGCCAACTACAGGTAAAACATACAAAAAATGTTGCATAAAATTCCTTCATATTAATACAGTATTAAGTGCCCTATTTTAAATGATGTTTCAAAAGTATATGGTCTATGGTGTGATAGGAAAAATGTTTGTATATAATAATATTACTTTTATAAATATTTTAAGTTATTATCTAAATTTTTCCTGTAATAAATGTGTAAAATATCGTTGTACATTCATTTCACTTATTAAGGTTGCTGTTAAAGCAAAGTAATTGCTAAATTATATACTATACTTTCAAATTATTTACAATAGTGTAAAATTAAAACTTCATTATTGAATATACCATGATGTGATTTTAATTTTAAGTGCATTATTTAAAGTATTTCTCGCACAGATTCAATTTATGTTTGACCCTCTGAATAAGATAACCTTTGACTGAACGCTCCTGAAATGTCTCTACTTGATTAAGTCAGCTTTAAAAAGGGATTAGTTCCTCAACTAATCTAAATAAAATTAAGATCGTACTCCTAGAAAGATTATATTCTCAATCTCATTAGGCCTCACAGACCTCAAGGTCATCTTCCTCGTCATCTGTGTACCAAACGGCAAGGCTGAAATAAGTTCAGTCCCATTGAGTTTCTATAAACCTCCCACAATGCATTTCTTTCACACTAGACTATACAAATAAAATGGATTGACATTTTCGTATTGGGTAAACCCAGTCTCTGAAAAATATTTCTAGACTGAGGAGCATCCTGAATCTTGCATGTGCATGGAGTCAAAAGGTTGTATCACCATGGCGACACAGTCATACAGTAGCCATGGCCACGCTTAATCATTATGGCCACTCCTGCCAATCTGTCCTCGCTGCAGAAATCAGGCAAGGACGTCCCAAAAGAAAGGACGTCCTCCGGAAGGCACATGCACCCTTGTGAAATGAAAAGTAAAACAGAGGAATGTAATGGCATTTTAACTGAAGGCTATCAGGTCTGATTCGTGCGCAGGTTCGCCATCAATTGTTTTAATAGCCGGCGCACCACAGAAGAATTGCTGTCTCGCTCGAGAGCTGTTCCTATTGAATCACATAAGATGAATGTGATGCTGAAAGATGTACGGCTGGAAATATTACCCCCTGCATACTCCAGTTAGCAACATCTCGACACACCATATTGCTATAATCAACAATCTTCTAGTTATAAGTTTTACGTCTTGAACAGATTGAGACGGGTCACGTGATACAGCCCTCAGGGGCGCATGGAAAAACCAAAATTGGACATTCATGAGTCCTGCTGAACTGCATTTAAGCTTTGTCGGGGCAAAGCATTTTCTTAATTCTTGTAACGGGAGTGTATTTGACCCCTGGCATGCAAGTTTATTCTGGTCCATGCCGATACAGATACAGGTGAGTTGGATCAACTCAGATGACTTCTTATTGGAGGTGATATAAAAAGAATGTGGGAGGTTTGACCTTTCCACCAGCGCACACTGTAGGGTATAAGACAAACTGTGTGGCACTTAAGTCCTCGGGTAACACTGCCCAGAAAAAAAACAAGCCGCTGGAGGGATGGAAACTGCAAAGTGAAGTCAGTCGTCCTGTGCAGAGAGAGCAAACTTACTACCTCTGTTCCTAAACTAAACTACGCATGCAGGTATCCGTTATAGTAACCAGAATAGAAATGTATTAAATCTCTATAAGCAAATATACATGCCTTTAGGAAAAGTAAAAATTGTTTTAGGAATTGTGTAGTAAGCCTTTTTTTAGCAGACAGATTTAAATGTACAATTTTATATTCTCATTATGTTTAAATTGTTACTCTAGCGAGACTACGTTGAACATTTTGAGTTACTACGGTTTTACTTTGGACATATTTACAATGGTACTATATAAGTAGTGTTTACTTTGAAATTTGATTACTATAGAAATACTAAATAAATACTTTTAATGGGAAAAGAATCTTTTATCATTTACTTACTTGTGTGTCAGTGCAAACCTGTATGACAGTGATATTTTAAGAACGCTGGTAACCAAACAACGCTGGCAGCCAATAATTTCCTCTGTATGTATACAAAACTAATGAGACATTTCTCAGAAAATAATTTTAAACTTACATTTGAAAAAAGGCTGTGCAAACACAAATAAGAGATAAAACGTTTTACGGTAAACGTATTACAGGAAGTCCGTATTGAACATTAAATACGGGGACATAATGTACTTAAATAAAGATATTTGTTCACTCACATTACTATATTTTCTTTGTTTGGTTGAACACAAAAAAAGATGTGTAACCAAACATTTCCTGGACCCTATAGATCACTATAATACGAAAAAAATTAAAATGACCACCCCAGAACTGTTAGATGTCCTTCATTCTTAAAAATATCTTATTACGTGTTCAAGTAATTTTTTGTAACATTTTTACTAATATCTATTCATTAGAGTAAAGAAATGTGTATTAATTTGAAACAACGCAAAGGTGAGTAAATGATGACATCCAACTTCACCGAATGTTCCATATAGATTTTTAACAATTGTTTCACCTGTTCTCAACCTTCCTAAACAAATCCCTGAGAAAAGTTCCTGGAAATGACCCGAAACAGTTCTAAGCTTCATATTAAAATCCAAACAATTGCTGAAGGTGGTTTTTCGTGGCCTTTATTCTTAAAGAAATAATGCCATACAGAAAGATTCTAAAGGACGGAAACATCATGTGTGCTTTTCATCGGTGGAGAAATATTCCTTTGTCTGAGTTTCCTTGCCATGGAGGAATTGTGACCTGTAACCATGCCAACGCTGAGTGCTTCTCCACGGTTGTTGCCATGACTGCGGAACATGCTATGACTAGCGTGAAATCTGTGAGGATGGAGCCCTTAAAAACACTGCATTGCCCGGGTAAGTAACCCTTTAGAGTACCTCTGTTTGCGTAGATTTACGCATGGCAGCACAGAAAAGCACTTTACAACCTGTCAAATATCATATTAAAGCAAACATATGGTCCAGCAAGAGAAGTAGGCAAACAGACGAAAAGGGTGCACAGTAAAGTTACACTCTAAGCGAATCGATAAGAATATGGACATACACCTCTCTTATGTGAAAACACATACCCTTATGGGGGCTTCTTCATAGAAGGGGCACAACACCCCCTTCATCCATCCTTATCATAACATTACATTACCCCACCCCCATTGAGGATAGTCCCAATAGAACACAAGGCGCTAACAACCAAAACGTCCGACGGGATGCCATTTCGAATCACGCCGTCAAGGGTTCATGTTTTCCTGGGAGTCCATCGCTGCAAAGCGGAGACAAATATCCGCTGATAATTAATTGCAAAAACGTCTGTTTGAGTGAGAAGCAGAAGAAATGAGATAAAGGCACAACAAGAGCTTCACATACACCAAAGAGGCGCTCCTTCCCTCCACCTACGTTCCTACGGGGGTGCAGATTTGTTGTGCAAAGGAGCCCTGGAACAGATGCTCAAACAGACACCAATATTTCTAAATCTCTAGAAATATGCAAACCAAAAGAAGGAAAGTTCTGATTGAATGAACATGATTTCAAAGTTAGTCATTGCAGAGATTGCACATCATACGTTTTATCCTATGAGGCAGGACGGAGGTTAAAAAAGATGTGTTATCAGTAGGCCGCATGGGATTCCACGAAAACTCACCCGTCATTTAAGAATTCCCACATGTGCACTGCATGTTGGTTGAATAAAGATAGGATTTTTGAGGTTATATTCCATTCTTTTTTACTTTTTCAGAATATGCAACTTCAACATTTTTCTTAAAAGGCACAAGAAAAATGTTTGGTATCCCCAAAGAACTGACTTTCGTTGAAAGTCAGTGCCATTTACTGTAAACAGAATACATTATTGTTTACAAAGATTGTAGTTTCATGTGCTGTGAATTTTACAAGCCTTGAACAGGAGAGCTGTCTGGATCCACAGTGCTGAGACCTGGTGCAAAGCAAATCTCCCTGTGCTAATTCCATCCCAATCCTCTTCCCACATCATTCTCCTCCGGCACACATAATCTTTCAGCTAAAGCCTGCAATATGTTAAAGCAAATGTTATCATACCATATAAACAGCTCTGTTTCACAATCCCTCCCAGACTAATAATAAGCCATTCAATAGATCAATGACCTTAGTATGCTGGCACAAATGAGAAAGCTCGGTTTCAAATACAAAGTGATCAAGCGACGAAGGAAGTTTTTACGATTGCGAGTGGTGACAGAATATGCATAATTTATGCAAAAATCTGTATAGTTTAATGTACTTTAAAATGACTATATATACGTGTTTTGTATTTATATGTGACCCTTACTGTGAAACCCCAGCTCTAGTCATTTTTAGGTATTTACTTCTTTATACATAAAATCATTCTTCACAATATTAAGAACATTCTGTGACTAACAGGGATTTCTTTCATATTGACTATGCAAGACCAGTTCAAAGATTGAAATTATAGTCAAATTAAACTTAACTTAAAGGCTTCTCAGAATTAGATTTTTTGACTTAAGCCGGGTTTTTATACGCAGGGTCACAAGTGGATATTAGAGTATTTATATTAACTTAGCAACATGCAAACACCAAATTATCACAAACTTCAGGTTATAGTTCACCCAAATATGAAAATAATGTTATTTACTCACCCTCCTGTCATTTTTAATCGGCACAACTTTCTTTCTTCGGTGAAACACAAAAGATGACATTTTGAAAAATGTTGGAAACCAAAAATTGTGATGACATTATTCAAATATAAGTAAATGGGTGCCACTGCTGTGTGGTCACTGACATACTTCAAGATATCTTCCTTTGTATTCGGCAGAAGAAAGACATTTATACAGGTTTGAAATGACAAGAGGGTGAGTAAACGACGTCAGATCACATTATTATAATATGACGTATGGCAACTTTGTTGGTGGGAGTAAGCAATTCAAGAAAATCTCAAGAATGGGGAACGTGCAGTGAAAAAAAGGTCAGATAAAAACTGTCCATTGCCAAACAAAATATTGATGACAAAACTTTAAAACGCCATTGTGTTGTGTTTTAACTTCACACGGGTTAAACAGGACCGAATGCAGAGTATCCTTAACATAAAACTAAACCCAGCTCCAACTTCTAATCTAAAAAATAAAGCAGCAAGAAAGAGTAAAAACAAGCAGAAGGAAAATGAAAAAGTCAATTGTTCACCCTGGAACAACTGTGACATGATTGATGGGATATGCGGTAGGCAGACGGTAAGTGATTGTTTTTCCCTGAGCTCCTGTAGAAGGCATCTTGATAATGTGCTTCAGTGTGCTGTGTTAATAACGTCCTGCACTTCACAGAGCTCCATCATTTTCAGACCCAGACCGTGGCAAATCATGCGCTTGGAGTGATTCCTATTGACACGCACACGCACAAGCAAGCATGGCATTCAATCCATGCTCAGAGACATCTTCAAAGCCAGCACGTCACTGATGAAGTCTTTTCCACCGCGTGAGGCAGACTCATTCATCTCCGCTTTGATTTTAGACTGCGTTGTGTGGGTTCATGGCGGGACACAAGTTATCAGATCAACCACAGTTAAACGATGCAAATCAGAGACTGGCGAACTATTGGGACTGGTCGCTTCTGATGTGGAGCAAAACTGGTCCTACATCATCTCAACCTACATTGGTTCTTCCAAAAATGTACTTTCTTCTGTTTAACAGAAAAAGATTTTGGGAAGAATAAAGGCAACCAAACAAAAATGGTACCCATTCGCGTTTATTTATTTAGTAACATATTTTGAAACATCAAAAACCCTCAAATGCTTTTTAAGGATACCATACTAACAAACAAACAAACACCTTAACATTCAAAGATCATCATAAAAACAAATTATTAAAAAAAGAATAATAATAAGAAATAATACCAATGAAACATAGCTTCTTCTATGTGGTCAATAACCAACGATTGGTTTTCAACATTCTTCAAAATATTTTATTTTGTGTTCTGCATTAAGAGAATTTTTTCTTATCGGGCGAACTACTACTTTAATGTGATCAACACCAGCAAAAACATCCCATTCTTTATCTGAATATTTTTCAGGAAAACAGTAAACACACATTATAAAAGAAGATGAATGACCTGCTGGGGAAAAGTAATAAAGCCTTGATTTCACAAAACGTAGAGCAAATATTAAAAGGTGCAAATGCATTTTGATTTGTGGCAGTGGCAGAATTTTTCATTTGATTTCAGCATAAACATGCAAAACAAATGAGAAAAACCAGGCAGTGTCGCACTTAGTAGAAAAACAATTGTGAATCCAAACAAGTCAACTTATCAGGTCATTTAACCTTTTACATGTTTCGGTTTGATGAAAATCAAAATACAGAGACATTTCTTAAAATCTGATTCATTTTCACAGTAAGGCACAACATGAAAAAGCAAGTCACTTTGGGTATACACGTTCATTGCCGTGTGTGCACTATGCAGTAAAATATTTAGTACGTCCGCCCTTCTCTAAGATCCAGCTTTAATAAGTTTGACCAACTGAGCAAAAAACACTTAAAAAACGCCCCGGGGTTTATATTATTTAGCGTTCGTTCTGTATCTGCTAAAAGATTGTGAGTGTTTGATGAAAAGCCTGTCCACTCACAGTGCCCTTGCTATGAAACACGGCAACACAAAGAGCGACTACGGCAAAGATGAATCTCTGCTTTTACCCGTGTCCTTAAACGCATCAGGATGAGCAGTGCCGACGTCTCCATGGATGCTCTTTTTTTCCAGACAGTAGACTAATGACTTTGCTTCTTCTGACAGCTAAAACTACAGCGACACTCGCTCACGGTCGCTCCGGGCCAAATCACTGTCTCTTTAAGTGACTCAACTCCCTCACAGCCCAATAAATGAACCCTTTAAAAGAGCCACGAGACACCAGCCGGCTTTGTACCCTCAGTCACCCTGGCAGTTCGATAGCATCTCTAAGTTCTGGAGGCGATGATAAGGAGATTATACTTTTCCCTATGGGAAATAGATGTGCTTCCATCCCTGACCCTCCACCAGGCTCCTCAAGGGAGAACCCACGCCATCTCTGTTCAGTTCCCTCTGCGCCTGGTGTGACGTGACATGCAATGGATGCAAATTATGCTTTCAGTTGGGAAAGGACATTCTCACGAGGGCGCCTTGGGTCAAACCGATTGGTTGATCGAGCGAGCCGTTCTGGGCTATGCATTGGAGCGAGGGATGCTTGTGCCGGTGAGACGCTCAGGGCTAATGAGAAGTCTCACTATACAATGGACAAATCAGCAAGTCTCAGTGTCACCCGGCTACAAAAACTGTGTTTAATCGCAGATCTCAATACCAATCAGCCACAGCTGACACTTCACAAGCACCCACACAATCCCAGCGTCTGTAGCATAGTAGAATTAATGTTTTATAGTGTGTTATCATCACTTTTCATTCTTTTGACGTTTCAAACCGGTATGGTTTTCTTCCTTGTGCATAACATGAACGCAGATATTTAGAAGAATGTTTGTAACTAAAACTAGTTATGTCCTTAACGCAAGTCACTGGGAATAACGGTTTTCAGTAGCTGGCATTCTTCAAAATATACTCTTTTGTGTTATGAAGGAAGAAATCCATAAAGGTATGAAATTAGAGTTTTTTGTGGGAGTGAACTATCCCTTTAAATTATTATGTATATGTACGCAAGGTTGACCTGAATGAAACGTCAACGAAACGCAACAAGCCAGCTGCTCTGAAACATAATCCAAGCTGCATTTAGACCCTAGAGATGAGATTCTGCCCTCAAGAGTTAGATAAATAAAGCAACAACACCGAAATGATAAAGTTAACATACAAGTAATACCACAAAGTGTAGCATATTGTGTAAGGCTTTACAAGGATGGGCACTATTTACTTATGTTGAACGAAGACATTTCTAACATTTATTTTTATATTATTTTATTTTTATATTTGGTGTGGTATATAAGTTCAACCAAAAGAGTTCTGCAGGCTGAACACATGTCTTTCTTTAACCTGGTGGTCTCCGTTTTCTCATTCAGTGCTTAAAAGATGAGAGCTAACATTCTTCCTTCAGATGGGCAAGGCTCTGTGGGGCACTGGATCTTCACAGGTTGTGGTAAATTGCAATATGTGAGCATCAATCACGTGCCAGCTTCTTACACGCAGGCAAAGGCAGGCAAAAGCCCAACCTGTATATTTAACAGTTCAGGAGGCAACATTTCAAACACTTTAGTCTCAATGTCAGACGTCAAGTTCATGGACCGTCTTCTGCACACCATCCATAAGGGAAAACAGTTCACTGAAATTAATTAAGCAAAGGCAAAGTCGTCATCTGATTGGTTTAATTCCATAGGATTTACGGGAGAAGTGCTGTTGTGTTGATATTGGTTGGAATGATTCTGATCGACTCACGATCGACTTATAAACCTAAAGGAAAGGAATTCATGACAGATTTGTTTTAGGTGAGCTATCCCTTTAATCAGATGTTAGAATTGTAATATTGTAATAATCTCATTGAGCTATTATTTCACACATGCTTTTTTATTTTACTTTATCAAGTGCAGTAACAGCATGAAAGAATGTCCTACAGGCAAAAAATTCATATTATTTCAATCCACATTTAAGAAAAATGTAATACCACTTGAAATTGAGAAAAAGCAAATGAGAAAAACTTGAAAATGAACTGTGGTAGTAAATCTATCAGCTACACTTTTGACGATGGCTGCCTTGAGACCTATTTAATCTGAGCAATAAACTGAAGAATAGAACTGTCAAGACCTTTGCCTCCCACGCTACATGAAGACATTGTGGAAAAACTGAAAATAGAATATTCTGAGAAAAAGCACACGGTAATAACACAAGTGAAAAAAAAGATGACTTATATTAAAAGATGGTAGATCTTTACAATAACTAATAATCGTATCCATCCTAGACACAACTGTTAAAATAAATGGAAAAGAGATTTTTTCTAATTTGCGTATTAGTGTTTTTATTAACACCAGCTGAAACGGCTTAACACAAGCTACAATTTATTCTGTATTGAGTTTTTGCATTGTGTTGTACCATTTAATATAACCAGAAATGTTACAGAAAACCACAATGTGACATTGAACTTAAAGTAAATCTGTCATATTGTATTTCTATAAATTGTACACCGCAGTGCATACATTATATGCATAAACATACAGCCTGTGTATTCTGTATTCTTCAAACATACATTTTAACTACACCCCATAGTCATGGGCTCAGTACTCAAAAATACTTGCATCAGTCCAGCTGTAAAGCTCCTATGTAAACATCAAAAGTATTAAACGTACCAGCAATCTGGATGATAATAGAGATCTTCGTCTGTGTGGCAGAAATGAGATGTTTACCAGATGAGACGGCTGCATGCTCTCTCGTCGTCACCTCTCATTAGGATGGATGTTAAAAGAGGTAAAAGCCTGTAGGGTCACGCTGTTACACTAAATAGATGTGCGAGAATAACCAAACATACCACGTTCCAATTTACTTTGAGACTTGCCCATTAAAAAGCCATATGGGTTAGCTAACTATTCCATGAAACGCAAAATATGGGTTTCACAAAAAGGGGACGTGGAAAGGAAATACACGACGGCGAAATCAATATTATTTTATGAGTGATTTGCACTGTAAGTTTGTGGAAAACATCAAGCAATAAACTGAGTGCCCAGGGCCATCTGTTCCAGCGTTCGGGCTTTAGAACGTGATGGCCGCTGAGGCAAACATATAATTATGGAATAAAAAGCGGTTCACTTGCACCACAGAATGCATGGAAGGGTGTAACGGTGATGCTTTCCGTGCCGGAGACACCTATGACACATAGCAGAATCGAGAGGGAGAAGCTTTCACTTTTGAAGTAGTTCAAGCTCAACGGGAGCGTGGATAATATGTTCTCTGGAAATGACTATAAATGAAACATTTATAAACAAGATATCACAGCTAACTGTAAAGCTTACTATGAAAGCCCATGAAAAAAAAGACCTGCCAAAACACAGCCAATTATCAAACTTTTTAAAAACAACCTTTATGATACAGTCGATGTCAGGTCAGAAATAGGTTTTGTGTTGTTTATTTTGTTTGTATTGTACACTTTAAATATCCACATTCAAGCATATAGAACTTAATTTCTATGACTAAAATAGCTGTTTTGAGGTAGGGTACTATACCAACTTAAGCAACACGGTACCAAGTAGTATCAGAGTACTGCACCATATTTATAATTTAAATCTACAAAATACACCAAATTTCCTTACTACTTAAATCAAAATGAAATATTTTGATTTTACCTTGGTTAAATGTATTATACTGTACACTACAATATTTTCAAGTATTGACTACAAGAGAAGATTTAATTGCAGCAAGTACAGTAACATATTTTAATATTTACCCAAATACATTAGTGTCTATAGAAATAGTGAGCTACTAAAGGTTCCTTTATTAAATACTTAGGTAGACTACAACACATTCACATAGGAACTGAAAATTGACTAATAATAATGAATATCAAATATCATCAGCAATAATTATAGAAAATGACTTGATGAATGACACAGTGAATCAGAATCTTGATGATCTGTTCAATATACAGGAGAAACACTGCAAAAAGGCTCATGTAAGTGTTTAAAGAAACATTGATGCACATTTTTAACCTTATGTACGGTGATATGATACTACTGTTTATAAAACGGAAAACATTCAGCAGTGGTCCACCATCACCAGCATATGGTGTTTTGCTTACAGACACCACATGGGATAAAAATGCTGTACCTGCTCGATTGGTCGATACTAACAATGGCACTATAAAAACAAACAACACTAACATCACACACCTTGAAGCAGAGAGGTGATCTTTTCAAAAAACCGAGTCCATGTTATTACTGGTAATGAAAATATTCTGATAAAAAATAAACATATGCATCACTCATCACAATGCACTGTTTGGCACAGAGATGTGTAGACAGAGGAACGAGCCGGCCTTCTCTGTCTGAGCACAGAATGCATCATTCAGCTCTACGGGGTTTGGCGGTAGTCCAGCCAAAATCTGCTGGATGGGGGTGTTTGTGGAGGCCGGGTCTGTCTCTAAACAATGCAGGCAGCCGCTGTAACTCAAATCACTTATTTCATGGTTGCAGCTCGAGTATCAGGTCGATGAAATGGGCTATGAAATTAAAGGGACAAAGCTCTAAATAATATGCTTCTTCCACATCACAGCAATCTTTCAAGGTCTTTCACCTCAGCATCAATCTGCAGTGACTGTACGGCTACTCTCACAGCACTAGACGATTGCCCGTTCAGCAACATATCCATAATGTATGTTTTGGATAAGAACCCGACGCTTTGAGAGGAAGACTGCATGATTGAGATGCAAATCGGCCAACCTCCCTTCATTGATTTTGAAGGCCTTTGAATGATAGAGTTGTGTGAAGTTATACCTAACTAAATATCATTGCATTGAAAAAACATTGAACAATAAAATGCTGCCTATCCAAGAGAAATAAGTATTGATCAACTAGAGTTATATAAGAGGTGGATGTAAAACCATACGAGGGCAAGTTGTATACGCCGAGATTTTAAATGGCGATGAATATTTCACCATCAAAGTAACGCAGTAGTCATTTTAGCCTATGCAAGTCTATACACCATATGGCCTAAACTGTTAATCCAAAGGGTCATGAGTTGATGTGATAGATTGCAGGCTTATGACATAATTACTAGGTAAGTTTCAAATCCCAATTTTAAACTGTCTTTGGGAATCTGAAGTCTTATACTAAACAATTACAATTTGCACATGGTTAAAGCATATTACCAACATTAAAAAAAACATCTTGATTTCACTGCAGGTCGATTTTAATGTACAGCATTAACAGCTTAACAACAAGGAGAACATCTTGTAAGGTCTACAGATGAAGAAATGAAATACTGTGCTTTTTTCAATAGCAGGAAAACACTCAATTCCTTTTTTCTTCACTAAAGCAAGGTTTCTCCGGTGTATTCACGAGCTAAAAAAGCAACAAAGGCAAGGACAGCAGCATTGGCATGATTCAAGCACGGGCTTTCTGTAGCTGCTATTGACATTACTGTAGCTTATACTTGCGATCCCAATACATCCATAAAGCTGTCGAGGAAAGCAAACCAGCCAACTAAAGCAGAGGAGCCACAAATAAGCACTTTTTCATTAAGACGAGATGAAGATTATCCCGGGTACAATGCACACGCCAGATCTGGGTCTAAACATCAACGCGGGGACTGTAAAGCGGACTGAAAATCTCTGACACTCAAACACATAAAAGAAATTCAATGACAATCTATGCTTCCAGTTAAATCCATTGGAACAGAGGTTAGCGGGTTTACATGATATGGATCTAAATGATATTCCTTCGCTAACACAGGTGGAACAAGCAGTCTCTCGTATAAATAAAGACTATCGTTAAAAAGGTGACGAGCATTAGACTACCACGGAGATCAGTTAACGCAGTAAAGAGCAGTATGGACCCCAAGAGCCAGTGGGTCGATAACATCCAATCTCAGACACATCCTAACTGAGCTTACACTCCTCTCACCTGTGTTAAACTGAATCAAGACCTTGTTAAACAAGACGAAGAATGAATTTCAATGTAGGCTTTTTTAAAACATATATGACATTGAGAGTGGCTTTGGGAAAATGAACGTTCTGATGAAAAGGAAATCATTTATGTTGCGATATAAATTTTGCAAAATAAACAGCGGCGAGCAGCTCTGGGACGTCTGTGTCTCTGTGCAGGGCTGTGATGAATAACAAATTAAAGTCGGCTGGAAATATACTGCTGAAGTTTTGCCATTTTCATACATCGGAAATGCCTGTAATCAAACAGTTTATGGACAAAAATTGGTCACCATAGCAAGAAAAACAAACTGTATGCTTAATGCTCCCAGAAGATTTTGTTGTCCTTATATTCTTCCAAATATCTAATTGTGTTCAACAGAACAAAAATCCTACTTTGGTTGAATCAAATGATTACAGAATCTTTATTTTTGAATGATCTTTTCCTGTAATATTTCAATCAAATAAGTGCTTTTATGGGTCAAATGTGTGACAACGTGCGTAGAATCCCCCCAGAACAAATTTAGTAAATATTAACTAATGAAAATATTGCTCTGTGGACACCATATTTGTGAAAATGTGTGCCCAAATAAAGTAACAAAACAACAGTTCATAATATAATGAATGCATTACCCACTTTTATGTATTTATGAAAAAATCTACACAAATACACATATAGGCGACTGCAAATCAAATACATTATAATCTCTGTAAATGTGTCACTACACACACATATACTGTCTGCTATTGCTGCTTAACATAAAAAATATCTGACATATAGAGAAATCCCTTTTTTTGTTCAATGAGCAAACAAAATGTCTAAGCGTGTGATGTGTAAACATCTGGTTAACAATATTAAAGTGTCCTTCTTCATATTCTACGAATGAATTTCTAAATCATAACTTGAATTTCCTTTTACAAAGGACATAACATCACTGCAGTGTCAATCTGTAGCCACTCAAAGTGTTTGCAAAAGGAGAGGAAAAATAAATTTCGCAGAGCAGACTTGGGAAATCAGTCAATATTCAATTAATATGCATGAGGGCTACAGAGAAACTGTCTGAGAGTAATTCCTCTAAATCAAGCGCTTGATCTCACAGAGAGATTAGAACTCTTCTGCTGCTATCCTGTCTTGCGACATCAACAATGACACACACATTAATAACAAGGGAACTGCGAACATAGTCGCACCGTTGTCAATGTGTCAAATAGGTATAAAGTAGTCGTAAAAAGATCGCATCAACAAAAAACCTGAGGGTTTGCTTTAATCTTGGAACCAACCCAGGCCATATCTGTGCAACAAGGAAATGCAATTACTTTGAACCTCAAAGTAAAATTTGCAGTCTTAATTTGAATGCAGCTTGGCACAGACGCCATATATAATATAACCACAACGAAGCTGTATGTCTGTAGGAGCGCAACGGACACTACCATAAAAATTCTATTTTGAAATATGGCATCTACTAAAGATCTAACTGAATCTTATAATTCTACAGGGTTTAAACCACAGTGGTCAGGTGATGTTACTGTTAAAGCTCTTACCTTACGACCGTCGCTGGCGTGGCAGTTGACGTTCAACGGCGTGAGCAGAGCCATGAGCTTCTCTTCATTTCCGCTCCTGAAGCAAGGCAGCAATATTTTAAACAACATGAGGGAATAGTAAAGAAACAGCTAACACGGTGAATTTCATAGAACTGAAGAAGAAAAGGAAAAAGAGTGAGATGGGGGGGATAAAATTCATAGTCGGGAGAGGAAGGAAATGCAAGATGAACAACATCTGTCACAAGTTTCCATAATGGGACAACCAACACTGAAACTTCATTCATTGTGTTGTAAAGCAGATTTGTGTTGTGAAATTGAGAATGAGTCATCTTCTGAGGATATGATGAGAGTGACAGCTCCAGCTTGTGGTCCACAGAGGTTTGATTCATCAACACCTGCCAGCTCCTCCTCTACAGCGGTAGGCCGAGCGTGACCGAGTATGACAGCGCTGGATTTGCCAGTCCCGCCACAGCTACGGCCAACAACCCCCTGCCATCTGGGGCGAGAGATGGGCCTGATGCCACTCTAATCAAATGTGACAAATGGGAAGGAGAAATATTTGCTGCCCGATAGCATGGCCATGTCTCTCGGTTGGACCATATTGATGGCTGGGTATTCGACACATTTACATATCAATGGAAATTGCTTTTAATCAAGTCTTCCATCATTGTGAAATAATACCCTGAACATTAAACATGCACAGGACATCCCTTCCTGTCTTTGGCCAAACCTTGCCAAAAGCCACAAAAACAGTAGGGTTTATCCACCTCAGTGGCCTTGTTTACTCCCGCTATAACTACAGATAACTGACTTCAATGAAAAATACAAGATCTTTCATTTAGATGCGAGCTCTGCAGCAGACTGGGAAAGAAAACTGGCTGGTAGATTACAAGGCTGAGGAACGGAAGGGCTTCATCAATCTTCCTGATGTGTTTGCAGATGCATTGTGGTCTTTACCACTAGAGGCACAGGGCAAACCTGCCTTTCTCAAGAGTTAACTATAGAACATTTTTGATCGCACCCTTAAAAGTAAAGGTGGTTTATGATGCCATCGAAGAACATTTCTTGTTTAATTGACTCCATAAAGAACCATTGAAGAACATGTTACTTGCATAATAAAATGGTAAGAAGAAGATGGTTCTTTAAAGCATCTTTGACTAAACGGTTCTTTCTGGAACCGAAAATGTTTTTCTATGACATCGCTTTGGAGACCCTTATAGGAACCATTATTTTTGGGATTGCGGGGTTGCTTTGGAGATCAACATTATTTCAAAACAATGAAGCCCCCTGTGATCGTATCTCTTCCTAATGATCCCATTGGAGAGAATTACAAGGCCTCTGTAGTTCCCTTTTCTCTTGATCATTAAGCAACAAGATTCATCATTTGTATCAATGCCGCAGGCTGAACCTAGAGGCACGGTTATAACAACGATGGAGGTGTAGACCTGAAACGTCTTTCACATGTGACCAGCAGCAATGACTGCTGGGATCCCCCGGGCGTCACGTGTTTTCAGGAGCGGGCCTGTTTCCCTATGGTTGTTCTGTAACGCTCGCCAAAAGAGATACGGATGTTGGTGGACGATGAGCTTCCCACAACAGGTAGATTCAACGGAAAAGAAGTTTTAACACATCCCCGCCTCCTGTGTGTTCGGAAAGCCACGAAGAGGACTCGGCACTTGTTTAAGCGTTGACAGGCATAATGGTAAATGGAAACCCAGAGGGATGTCAAAACGAGAGCTGCCCGGGTCATCACACATACATTTGATTGTACAGACCGAATCATCTTCATCTCTGTGCCACCAACACAATGTTCAAGACAAAAGAATACCAATGAAAGGAACATGCCAAGAAAAAAGCATGTACTCACCTCGCAGCTTCCAGGAGTTCGTCCTTCTTGTATTCGCCTAAATGGTTACAAAAAATCATGGTGTCAGAAGCAGGCAGAATGAAGGACGCACAGCAGCAGCAAGAAGCCAGAGTCACAACGGTACAAGGGACCACCGACAGCCCAACACTGTGACACGCGCGCTCAAACGCACACAGGCATTAGTGCACCAACGCTCTCTCTCTCTCTGCCTCTCTCACCCTTTCTCTATCTCTCTCTTCTGGTGGTGGTAGTGGTGGTGGCGAAGCCAAACGCACCCCCTCCCACCCGATAAAACCGTGACGTTGCGCAGGTTGTGGACGCGGCATCTGTGTCTTGGATACGACAGGCAAACTGACGCATATCCCTGTTCTCCCTAGAAATTAAATGGCTCTCTGTCTCCGGCAGAGAGACAACATACACACGTACACACACATGAACACACACACGTACACACACGCCCCTCCCCTTGTTTACAGTGAGTCCAACCTCCTTGATACTTCCTTGGTTATGTTTGTATAGAGGAGCCACTGCTGTAATAACATCAGATAAGGAAAAAGAGGGGGATACATAATAAACAAATTATGCCCGCCCCCTACCCACAACACAACCCGCCTCACAGCCAATCAGAAGCCTACGATTAATTCAGCTCCCCACCCCCACATGTGCTCGCTCTCTAGCGAGGGTTGTGCAGACAGGAGAAGCGAGAAATAAGGGGGGAGGATGCAAAAAGGCGATAGAGGAAGATATTGAAGAAAGCAGGAGGAAATGATCTGAAGAGGTGGACGGCGTGACATGGACTGGGGGAAGGAGGGGTGTGCTTAAAATGGCAAAAAAAAACAAAGGTCCCAAAGACTTGATGTATGCATTCTGGCAAGCACAAATAAGATGTGGTGAAGGCACGGACTGAGAAAAGATGATAAAAAGGAAAACAGCACGTCTGGAAGACTCATTACATCCTTCCGTGTTAGTCAGACCAAACCTCAAACCTTCAAACCCGCAACCACCCCCACATGAGTATAATACGGTGTTGTGTAGTGCACAACACCCGTAAACAAACGCACACTCCCATGATGGTCATGTGATGGATTTAATGTTTTTCGGCCATTGTAAGATTTTCAAAAATGTAGCGATGGAAAAAATGTATGGAATTTTTCTTTTAAGTTTTTCCAAATTTTTCCCTTTATAGGTATGTGGTTAAATGATTGTTTTTGGTAAAGGGAACACTGACACTATATCTTTCAGAGTTTAAACAAGAATATGTTTTCTATTCGCATTTATTTTCAGAAAAGTAACAGAAACCATCTTATAACAAAAATATATTCACATTTAAGCAATATAAACATATTTAAGAATTGAGTTAAGTGTATTTAGAAAAAATATACATACAATTATATATTTATAAATAATGAGAATGCTTTGTCACTCCTGGTGTAGAGTAGACATAATAATTGGTCCATTTTCTTAAATATCTTGGTCTAAGTAAATCTTAAAGGGATGGTTCACATTAAAATGTAAATTCTTTCATTATTTATTCTTTATGTCAAAACCTGTACGAATAGTTTTTATCTGCTAAACACAAATGAAGATATTTTGAAGAATGTTTGTAACAACAATTGACTGCCATCGTTGGAAACAAGACCATAAACATTTCTTAAAATCTCTTATTGTGTGTTCCTTAAGGAAGAGACGTATACAGGTTTTGACCAACATGAGATCAAATCATTTTTAGCAGAATTTATATTTTTGGGTGATCATTTAAAAAAGTTAATATATTAAAAAAGATATAAGCTATAAGAATTAGGAATGTATTAATTCTCTCAGCCAAATAAAAGGGCATTACTTTGACATTTACACTATTGCTTCATGTCATCCAGACAGCGATATAATTGTGAATATAGCATGCATGAATATTTAATACATCCACCTGCCCTAGTACAAAGTCACCCAGTAAGAGATGTCTATCGCTTCTGACTGCTGATTGGTGCAAATGAATCGCAAACCCTTAGAGACAGACCCAAATGTCACGAATTATAGAGCAACTTTAGCAGAAAACATACATTTCCCAATCTAAGACACTCAATGTGTATGAGATGTAAAGGCAAATCATGTCACGTCCCAGTCTAGCATTTTAAAGAAATCTTTTTCTGCTTACTCAGTATTGTAACCCCAAATGTCTAAGAACAGATCAAAAAGTGGCTATATTGAAAGAAAGAAAGAAAGAAAGAAAGAAAGAAAAAAAGAAAGAAAGAAAGAAAAAGCTAAAAAAGAATATAGTAAGCAACACACAACAGTCAGAAAATATCACGACTTCAGAGACTATTAACAAGCTGCCTGCCAAATTTAGCAATCTTATCAAAACTGCATCAGAGAGACTATTATTCTGATACAGACTGATGCTCCCTGAATACAAAGAATGCTCACCTCAACGCTTAAACAACACAATCAATCATATAAGGAGCGAAGTGTCCCTTTAAGTTACTGCAACAAAACTATCTCCCGTACCATTCTTCAGTAGGCAAATGACCATTTCCTCGCTCTTCAAACACTTCCACTGAAGCACGGCCTGGTCTCTTCTCTTCATCTGCACTATGCTGGTCTTTCGACTCCGATCCATAGTTCACTCACCCCCCACCCACACGAAAATATGCACATGCCGAGAAGAAATGATTTCCGGACGGACACGTTGATAAACTACAGTTTGCAAACCTAGTTGGAGCTCCCTCTTTGAGGATAACCGTGTCTGAGATACTGAGTCAGAAGAAGGTTAGAGGAAACTGACATGAGTGGTCGGGTTGGCTGGTCCAATGCCTTGACGCCTTGCTGAATGATTGTGGTGTTGTGTCAAGAAGTCCCGGGTTCCTCGCTCAACACTTTCCTGAGATGCGATCGGAAATGGGAAACAAATCCTGTTTGTAACGCCGCATTATTTTAATTCGGGAATGGAAAGAAACTTTCGGAAGAGAAGCTTCATTTCCTCTTCCCACACGGTGTTCGTCTGCAGCCCCACTTAAAATATTATTACTCATTCTCTTTTCCTGTTTTTTCTTTTTTATGTTTAACATAAATCTGTACCACATGTTGCTTTGTTTTTTTTTTAATGATAATTTGTATCTCGAAAATGTCTCTTAAACAGTAAAATGGAGTCATGAACAAAAATTTTTGTGTTATCCGGCGTTGTCTAATTGTGTTTGTTTGAGATCATGTATACATTAATTACATTACCGTACTGCTTAAAGGTATAGTTAACCTTAAAATTAAAATGAGATCATATAAACTCCCTCCTAAGTTTTTGAACACTTAAAAATGTGTTTAAAACGTCCATATAAATGTTTTGCTGTAGAAGAAGTAAACTACTAAGGTAGTCAAATAAGCGGTCTTTGGTACAGCAAAATATTATTTGTTCCGAAGGACTGTATTGTTCATTGCACATAACTAAAACATTGCACGTTTCATCAAATAACTAAAATAACACACTTTTAGGCATTATAACACGAAGTTTGCACTCATTTACTGCATTCTGTTTACTGATCCGGGTCACATACTGATTCTTTATTTCTGTTGGTTCTGTGCAATTCTGTATACACTGTTATACTGGCAAAGGCAACTTAACCTTCTTGTTGACTTACCAAATCACTTCCATGTGTTTTATTCAAAAGAAATTTCAAGTCAAATATGCGAAATCGGCCTGTGCAATTGAAAATACTTTAATTTTAAAAGTCACACAGCAAGGAAAAGGAAATTTGAATGGGTAAATCCAAAGATGCGTTCACATTGGTTTTGGCAGCCCTCTGAATCAGAATCAAACTGCATAGTGATGTTCCTAGAGATTCCCACCCCTAGTTGATATATCTCATGAGTCACAACTCCGGTCGAGATCTTCCTGCACACAGCCGACAGCGAATGACTGATGATGGCTGTGACAAAACCTGAAACTGAAATGATTGCTTTGTGGACTGCAATTTATACAAACACTGCAAAAAACCCTGCAGATTCGGATCAGCGACTCCAAATGGAAAGTTCTCGGGACTTGGCATTAAAAGATCAGAGCCCTGAGACACGGTCACAGTTTACCGACGGGCAAAGTGGATCCCTTCTGCCAAACGGAGACCTGGGAATTGGAACCTAAGCCACGGAAAACAATCCAGCTGAGCCCTTCTCTCTCTCCTCTGGCTATGAGGGAGAATTTAGCTGTCAATCAAAATGCTGGCACAACCTGAATGGGTCATTAACGAGAAAAATGGTGTAGAGTTTAAGCCTTAAGGTGTCGCTTAAATTTCCTCAAGACGTCAATTAAACGTCCTTAACACTTGCCATGCTACCATAACTGAAAATAATTGGAAACCTTGCTTTTTTTAAACCAGTGGTATTACAAGAAGCACATGAACCATAGAGGTCGATGGCACATAGGATGTGGTTTTTTACATTTACATTTATTCATTTGGCAGACGCTTTAATCCAAAGCGACTTAAAAGTATTATGCAGTTGTCAATTATCACTGCACAGGGGTAAGGTGCCTTGCTCGAGGGCGCTTCAGTCATTGTCTGCTAGCAGTGGGATTTGAAACCCACAAACTTCTGCTAACAACACTCTAACCACCAGACCACAACCGACCCCCTGTTGAAAATACTGCAATACTCCTAAAACCAAACTTTTAACCAATTAATGAGGTGTCAAATTCATATTAATTTGTATGATCTCACCTGTACATCGAAGTGAGATCAGCTGTCACCCAAGTGACATTTAGAGGTAAGGCTTTCTTGCGTTTATAATAATAATCGTGCATTTTTGTACAATTTACAATGAACGCATTCATGCAAATGTACAGGAACATGTTATATATGAAAAAGCATACAGTTTTGTAAATAATAATAATTTTTTTGTAAATTTATGAATGTAATTATAATTTATTTATTAAACGCTAATTAAGTCGATAATTTTATCCCTTAAAACTAATCTGTGATCAGTAAACCTAAAACTTCAATCGTAGTAATTAAAAAAATGTCTTCTGTAATTTTCTTTTTCTTGCTTTCCTATAGCTTGAATAGCGCGAATATAACATAGCTTTATGTGTGACTAGTTCAGCAGTCTTAAGATGTTCCTAACAGCGCCATAAGGAAAAAAACATCCAAGGATGCTCGATGTTTACAAACAACACCGGCTCAGCAGTTCAATGGCTTCAGGTTTACCAGCTTCACCAAATGATGTATGAATGATGTCATTCCTGTAAATTGACAGAATGACGTTGCTTGTGTTAATAGAACTTGTGTGTTTCAACCATAAATGTGCCCAATTGAATTGAATTTTAATTTACCAGTATTGCTGCATGCATCTGCTTATTAAGTATGCACAGATACATGCATATGCAAATTAGCTCCAGCACAACGCAATCCCACTCAGCATATCCTTGCTTCCTTGCATATCTATGACCCGAATTGCTGATCCACAGGTTCAAATGAGTTGATGTGTAAGGTTACGGGTTTATGACGTATTTGGTAAACTTCAGTTTTAGGAAAAAAATACTTATCAATGGTTTCCAATGATATATTTGCTCATGTCTTAATGCAAACCAAAATTAAAATTGTACAGAAGTGAACGACAACGACAGGCCTGGCCCGGCAGTTCAGTTCTGCACCAACACTTTGAAGTGTATATTTGCAAGCCGTCAGATTGTATGACTACACAATTGCATCACTACTAAAGAGCTTAAACCAGACCAATCTCAAAGATCTAAACCTCTCCTGAGAGTAAATCTGACTGTGTTGCTCTCCCTCATATTGCCTCAGTAGAGATATCCTGCATCTGAAGTGTCTGATAACCAAGCTCGTTATTTCTGTTTCTCTCTTCCCATGTCTTTGTGTTTCTGTCTTCGGTCCTATTAAAGGCACACCATGTAGACATTCAGCCATGTGTATATCCTGTCCATTACAGTAAGGTGATTATAGTGACCGAGGGCAACCGATAGCCTGGGTATATCATTTATTTTCTTCTTCGACATGGAACAGAAAAACATGAGCGGTCCTGGTTATGTGACTTCTCTGTGAATGTATTTTTTCCTCAAAACTTCATTGTCAGGCTTGTGAGCCATTATCAGCGTGGGCTGATCTGTCATTTCAGTAAAACGGTGGCAAAATGGTGTCCTAGATCACAAATTGTTCATAGTGTATAGAAATGGATTTGGTGACAGCAAATGGCGTGTGCCGTGTAGCGGAATTTGCATGTTCTCATGGAAACCCTTTTGAGTAATGCTCTTGCGGATAAAGACAAATGAACACTGGAAGAGGGGGAGGATTGAGGGCTGCGAGAATTCATCAGAGAGCCGATCGAAAGGCAGCCGCCATGGTAATCAATGAGCTGTCAGAGACGGAGAACAGGCTTGTCACACAGGAGAACAGAATGATGGGGCTTTTGCAGGGCCATGAGCATCTTACAGTAAGTGAAATTGGGTGGCCCATAGAAAATATCCAACTGAGACTAAAACTACACAGTAGAAGTCAATCCACTTGGATGGATAAAAAATATGTGACAGGAACAATCAAGATTCATTTAAACAGCTTGAAATTAACTTTTTTACTTGAAGAAGCAACTTCAGAGTTGGGAGCACCAGGAAAAATTTAGGAGCAACCACACGGAAATTATTAATATCATGGTCTGTCTGAACCCTTGGATGAAAACTAGAACTATTATTACCAATATTTGAATTTCCTTTAATAACTTTTTGAATAAACTGTTTTTGTCGATAAATAGATTTGAAATTGAAGTTTTGCAAAGTTTTATAACTTTCTGTGAAGCGTCTGCGTGTTAAATTCAACAATTCCAAAACTAAATAATATACTATTAATAACAAGTTATAACTGGAGATGTGTTGTAAATAACATTACAATCAATTTTACAACCTCTGATTTACCACTTTAGTGCCCACACATATAGCAGAAATGCACAAAAATAAGCACAAATGGACAATGGATCATATCAAGCTGTCAATCATGCTTTCTCATCATTCCTCAATAGTGTGTGTGTGTTTGTGTGTGTGTGTGTGTGCGTGCGTGCGTGCGTGCTTCACTTAATGTGCATGTGAATTCAGATGGATTAAACGCAGACCGCAAATTCCAAGTATGGGACCCCAAAGTTGGCCACACGTCATTTAATATTTTAAATTAAAACTGGATGTTGAAATTCCACAAAAGAAGACCCTTTTAAACACTGCTTACTTATGCGTCTTTTTTTCAAAAAACAAAGCTTCAAGCTTAAAACACAATTAATACTTAATCCATCCACAATCAAACCCAATCACATCAAAGTCTATTCCAGCTAGCTCACTTGAAGCTTCAGCATTTAGATCATCCTGCTTCTGAATCCCATTAAACCGCTTAATATTGGGTTGAATATCTCAAATAAACGGATTCCAGCGTGGCTATAATCATTGAACGTGGGAGTGTCTTGATGCTTGACAAAGTCACAGATGTATCTGCTCCACTTCTGCACTGTAATATGCTGTGGGCATGCAAAAGGGATTACGCGCCTGCCGCCATAAGAGGTTTATCCTCCTCGCACCGCTATAAGAAAAGAATAAGCGAGGAACCCACCGAATGAGGAATAAAGCGATAGGAGGGGTGCCGAAAATCCCCGCTTAATAAAATGGGTCGTTAAAAACACTGAGCCCACACGCTCCCTTTTCGTCTCGGTGTTAACGCCGCCGCCTGGTTTCAATCGATCGTCTCGAATGGACGTGTCGACATTACTTTCGACAACTTTCCTTCGAGAAACAACCCGTGACCTTTTTAGCGTAAACCCCTCTGCCACCATTTTCATTCAGTTCTGTGTTTCTATACAGAGTGGATTGTGCCCGTTTACCGCTGACAGCTTTTGTGACCGGGCACGAAGGTCCGCAGGCATCCCAAGCCGTGGGCACAGAGGACCCATTTAACGTTTCTGGCTTTGAGGCCCTTCCTGCGAATGCCCCACTCAGCTGTTTGTGCCTGGGAGCTACGCCGCTAATCTGTTCGCATTCTCCTTAGAACTGTCAGAGGAGCCAACAGCACCTGCCCGGAAACAGGCAGCTTTCCCAGAACGGCCGTTACGTGTCCAGCACTCTCAAACACACGGCTACTGCTGCAGACTCTCTCGCTCGAGCGCGTGTGTGTGTGTTATCTGCAGAAGAGGCTGAACCAGCACCTCCCTTTGGGAGCTCATCATAATAACAATGTGTACACTTACAGGGGTATGACTTTCTTAAAAGGTGTCATTTGTATGCAGGCCTACAAACGTCTCATTTAAGGCCCAGGCTTTTAAATAATATTAGGCTAGAATGCAAGGCGGCCAATTACGACCTTAAGGTCTGGGTGGCATTATCATTTCTTTAGCCGGCGATTCGACTCCTTTCTAATAGATTTTTACCAGGAAAAACGAGGATTAAACAAACCAAACTAGCAGTGCGACAGCGACCAAATCTAGCAGAAACAGCAGGGCGCAATATGTCATGTCAGGTCCAAAGCTGACGCTGAGAGATACCCACAGGAGGGCGGTGTTAATCTCAAGACCACACTAATACACATATGCAACACGCACAAACGCGCACTTGTGTGCTACGTCAAGCAAAACGTGCACGGCACGCATTCAATTCTAACACAACTTTAGAACGTTGCGGAAGATAACCTACAATCAGAGAAAAATAGCGCAGTAGATGGGGTAAGGTAATGTGAACTGGTAGTCGGAGGTCCTTATGTTACTGATATCCTCATGGATCTATAATTGACCTTGGCTAATCTGAACATCAACCGAGATCTGCACAGGAGAGAGTGTACTGCCAGGATCAATAACACTTGGCACGTATATCTAAACAAGGCTAATCTGGCAGAAACCTACAACCTATTTCCTAACTGTATATATTGAGTTTTCCTATAGCTCTATGGGAAGAGAATTAGGTTTGCAGCGCAATGGTGACAGGATTGACTCTCAAGAACGTACTAGATGGAACCAAAAAGACACACTGAACGTCGCTCTGGACAAAAGTCTTCTTCTTTTTTAGCTGTCAGATTTGGTAAAGTTGCTTGGTCTAGACTGTAGGTAAACCTTAATAATATCAATAAAATCTTAATTTGTTATTTATATGTATTACACAATTAATTGTTTCAAACTCTTCAAACTTGAGATTTCATAAAAGAATGGAAAAAAATGACGAGATGTTTTATCTCTTTTCCCAATTATTGATAAAATAGCAAACATGTCTCAGCAGTGGATTAATATACTGTCAACATTGTTACTCACATGTTATTTTTGCAAATTCAACATTTTTTAAGGAGTTTTGGAGATAAACTTGTCTATGTGAAATAATTCTAAATTTACTTCTCTGCGGTTCTCTTGGCTTTTGTGTTAATGAGTTAAAAATGTCTACTGTGCTTACCTTTCACTCTCATAATGTTAAAATAAAAGTTGAAATATCCAGAAAAATATGATCATAGAAATTGTCATATTCTCTTGTCATATTTAAAATGACAAACTCAGTTAATACATTAAAAGACCAGATTGCAAACACACAACCAAACCTTTCTACGTAAAGATATGCCTACAGTGCTGTTCCAGACGTCCTCGAGCCCATAAAGGCAGACAATGAACAAATCTTCGCCTACCTGATGATAAAATCTTAATAGGAAAATGGAAACAGTAACTCAATAAGAAAGCATCTGATCGCACTTTTAACAGTCCGGTGTCCTGCAAAGAGGACTGATCGGCTTTACGCCCACAAAAAGCAGTTTCTGACCATTAAGCTAAGTAATTAATTGAAGTTAATGTTGCCTTAGATATTCCTCATTGCAAAATAGCTCTGTGAGCTTCCATTACTGGAGCCCCTCTGGTGCTTTATCAGCTAAAATTAATGAGTTTTTTTTGTAAGGAGTGCCAGCGGAAATGTTTTTTATCTAAGGAAAATAATACCAAGTGAAAAAAATCATATAAACAGAGCTTAGAGAATATAGCATTATGGATGATCGGAGAAGGCTGATCCATCGACTATAAAAAATACACACAACCTGTCCTTAAACAACTGATTTGTGTATACAGAGAGCTACAATTGAGTTCAAATCTTAAATGCTTTTTTGTAGCTCGGAACAAAAAACTAAAATTATTTTTCAACTATGGTAGTCAATGGGGTGCAAAAGGTGTTTGGTTACACGCATTCTTCCAAATATCTCCCTCAAACAACGACATGTTAAATAGATTTAAAACAACTCAAAGGTGAGTAAACGTTTTCTTTTGGGGTGAACATACCCTAAAATTCACAAAAGTGTTCAAACTGACATCAATCATTCTGTATTGTTAGGCTTTCTACACAAAAGATTCCTGCATAATGACACCAGACCGGTGTTAAGCAGTGCGATGTTGAGCTGCATACAGAGCGAGGTCTTTGTATCATGTTGCTGGGAGCAAAACAAAAACTGTTCACAACAAAAGTAATGATTTTATTTTGATTTCAGCTTGTAGAATGTAGATCGGAGGCGAGTGACTTTGTGGCTGGGCTGCCGGGTGTTCTGTATACTGCAGACAGGGAGTGGATAATTCACTAGAACATGAATTATTCAGAGATAAACAGACTCCCTTGATCTGAAGCTCTACAGGTGGCCTGAAAAAAGATCTCGCGCTGTTCCTGGGTAAAAATGGCTTCAGATCAATGGCACGCGTCTCGGTCTGGAACACACACCAAATTTCCATAGTCAAAAATGTCCCAGCAGAAGAAGCCTCGTAACTATGGATCTTGTGACCAAATCTGTTAAACTCAATGTGCGAAGAAGTTCACACTAGGAATGTTCAGAGGCATCGACACCAAAAGATGTTAAGCTTCTGTTAAAGGGATAATTTACCCCAAAATAAAAGTGAATCCTCATTTACTTCAAAACTGCTTGACTTTCTCTCTTCTGCGGAGGATATTATGAAGAACGTACCTATTGATTTTGTCTCCATAAAACAGAACTAAACCGGTAACGTTCTTCCAAATATCTGCTCGTGTTTTGCACTTCGGGTTAAAAACAAAATGACAGACCTTTCATTTCGTCACTCCGAGCTTATTTTGAGCTTGTGCGCAGCAGTTTCGCACATTCTAAATTTCACACGTTGTGGTCCACACAAGCCAAAGGTTACTACGAGATTTCCAATCTACACATGTAGTTTTCCTAATAAGCTGTAACCAAACACAACCTGAAAGGCTTTGCCACAGCCGAACGCCGAGGATGAAAAGGGATTTTCAGACCTACACAGCAGGGCACAGGCTATGGATCAATTGCTAGATCTAATTGACTGGGAAGAGACTGCCTGCGATGAAAAAGTAAATCTTATAAATAAAACTGCAGCCAGTTTTATTTTCCTGCTTAAATCCTGTTTGGAGAGAGGAAGGATATTATTCTGGATAGATTAAATAAACAACCCCTCTTAACTCTGTGGTTTTCCAGACTAGACATTTTTTGTGTACGTGGCAACATAACACAGGCCTTTTTAAACAGCTTCAATCATTTTAAATTCACTCATTTGTATCATAACATAATATTTCCATTATACAAAATAAAACTCTCGTAACGTACAACTTGGAATAGCTGTAATGAACGAATTTATCCTGGATTTAAGAACAGATTAAAAGAGAGCAGGAGGGAGTTAAAGCACATGTGTGTGCAAATAAACCGAGGATCTGTTCTCCGTTTCATCCTGACATGTGAATAAGTATCCTACACTGTGGACCAGATGAGATGTTTGGACAACTTGTAAGGATCAGCCATTATGCCCAGACGTCTAGTTCTCCAAGAAGGCTGGACATCAAGACACCATGTAAAGAGCCAGAAAGGTGTTTAGGGTAAAACAGAGGAGTGTTATACACCTACACCTGGTTCAGGATGCTGAATAATGAGCAGTCGAGCTGTCTGCGGTTAGATGGCTGAATGGATAATTATGTGACAGTGCATCAGTCTTTGTGTTGTGAGGTTGGTTGAAATAAAATACTTTTGGATAGTTTGAAGCATTGTGCCATGCTAAACCCCTTCCAAAACTATTTTCAACAGCATTTTGTTTTTTCATGACTGTCATATGCATGCAGCTTGGCCATATGAACACAAATATTTGGTGAAACTTTACGATAAAGTTGTACTTATTAATAATTATTTAAACTAATAATAAACAATAAATATAAAATAAAAAATAAATATACAGCATTTATTACCAGTTTGTTATTTACTAATGTGAACAAATACAACCTTATTGTTACCAATATTTCCAATCAATCTACTAGTAAAAGTCTGGAGTGCATTATACTGGAAAAACTTTTTTACGTTTTCTGTGTTGTTGAGTGAAGGCAGGGCTAGCGTTTTGTTCCATAGAGAAGTGAACGGGTACGGCCGACTTTCTTCAAAATATCTTCTTTAGTGCAGAAGAAAAGCCTGCAGGTTTAAATATTTTGAGCTTGTGCGCTGCATTTTAAAATCTCGGAGTCTATCACAATAGACTTTGTTAGACCATACGCACGGCACACAAATGAACAACAATCTTGACGTTTTAAATGTGTTTAAGTGGTTGGAGGGTTAGTTTGCATGATGATATAACTTTAAATACTAAATTAAGCTGATGTGTGGTTACATTCAAGCCATTTTAAGACAAGAACCATTTTTTGATAGAAATAAAATGTTTAAATGTGTAATTTGGATGTTTAAAGATCACAGTGAGATTTAAGAAAAGGTGTTATAGAATGCCATAGAAGATGAATGGTTCCACAAAACGTTAACATATGTTGCAGAAAAAACGTTCTCAAGATGATAAACATCCAAGAAAGAAATTGGCTAAACAGTTATTTTGGGGAACCAAAAATGTATGTCAGGACTGTGTTAAGCAAAAGGATCAATAGCTGTAAATAAAATATCAAAACAAAAGCAACTAAATGTTAACGAAGAACATAGTCTAATCTATAAAACAATGAATTACATTCAACTGTTTAGCCAGAAAGCAATCAGAGAATGAGAGTCCGGTAAATAAAAAGGAAAACCCAATGGATAAGCACATCAATAAGCCATCTGGGACTATCTGCACTTCATTAAACTTGCTATTAAACACAATTATACCCCACTTTCTTGGTGCTGAAGGTCAGAGAAACTAGATCTGTCCCTTGTAACAAAACAGACCAAATGTGCACAACAGCGTCAGAAGTGTTATCCTAGACTATGAGGAAAAGCTAAATATAAATGCTGCAGAAGTGATCAATTTCCTTAACAGGCCTGAAAATCTTTGTATAAAAACGCAAATCTGTGCGAACTAATTGTACTATTTAAACACCTTATCCATGTGATATGTATGAATAAGTTGGAAAAAAAAAACAGAATACACAAATGGGACATTACAACATAAATGTCATTTCATAGAAGACAAAGGTTGGATGTGTTAAATTCTGTTTAAGCTTAAGCATGCTAATTTATTCAAATATATTCATTTCCACACATTCACCTAGAGTAACAAACGTGCCAACGAAATCTCTCTGGTCATTCACATTAGACTGGAAAATATGCACCATTTGTCTCTTAAGTTCACCTGGGAGAGAAGCTGGCAAGAATATCATGATAATTATTTTTCTCCTTCAATTACCATTCAAAAGAAAAGTAAACAAGTCAAAAAACGTCTTTGTTCCAAAAATATCATAATTCTTTACTCCTGAAGTATTAAAGATGATGCACGAGAGAGTAGTTCAGAATATCGGGGATATGTTCATCTAGTCTTTTCTGTAATCGTCTAGGGTTTGGACAAACTGAAAAGCAAAGAATCCTACATCTTCTATTCAACTGAAAAACGAATAACTTCCAACAGCAGATTGTGAATCTAAATTTCGCATCAAACCGCAGACACAGGTTTAAATTGGCATTTTTAAGAACATTAGGTTTGATGAGACGAAAGATGGAGTTTATACGCATTTAACACTTGAAAGTAAAAAATGAATCACGATTAATCGCATCCAGAAATAAGTCGTTAATATGTTTTTCATTAATATATCCATGCGTATTAATTTCGTATTTCTAAACACATATAAAGACATACACACATGTATTTAGACATACACACAGGGAAGCATTTCAATGATTCTATTTATAATTACCAGTAATTATGTTTGTATAATGTTATACATTTTTATTTGGTATTTTTCTTAAATTAACACATTTACGTATGTGTTTACAAAAACAAAATGAATACGCACAGGTTATTATTGAAAAACACAAACTATTATTTTAGATGCGATAAATCGGGATTAATCGTTTGACAGTCCAATAAAAAAGTAAATAAAAATAATAATGAATATAATTGATCACGTATCATTTATAGATACATTGTGCTTAAGGTTCCCAATGCATTTCTGGTTTACATCAACAAACCTTTCAATTAAATCCACTCCATTACTATTAAAGTACACAAGACAACTTCACTCGGAAAATGCCCTTTGTGACTTTGAATTCCTTTTTGACATTCGGCATCTTAGATGCTATATTTCTCAGGGTAATATGACCAACATAAATCTATTTTCAGATGGAAAGGAACATAGAAAGGAACTCACAGTGCCGAGCAATATAAAACATTTCAGTCCTTGCAAAAGACGTTTTAAAGCATGCGATACAGGACTCTACCATTCACGTATACATGCCCCAAAAACACATTTATTTCGAATTCTTCCTCCGTTTTGTGCTGCAGGGCACTTGCACTTCACACATCTTACAGTAATGCATATAGATGTCCGAGTCGACGGCTGAGATTCGGTCCGAGATAAAGAATTTCTGTTTTTCTATCCAAATGAACCCATATTGATGTAGAAATATTTTTTTTACTATTTATAAATACACAAATTGGAAATAACAAACATCATGTCTCCCAAAATTCAATCAGGTCAGTAAAACTAAATTGAACAGTGTTCTGTTTTCAAGGGGACAACACGCCAGCATCTATTAAATATTTCCATTCTCAAGTGTTATAAACTAAGCTCTTCAAAACGAACAAGTGGAGCATGTTATATTAATCAAGTCTGTGACAAAACAGAAATTTAGCCGCATCCGATTGCAATGCTACACCAGGGACGGCGTGAACTCCACGGTGTTTGAGGGCAGCAAACAAAGTTGATTTAGTTAATAACCGTAATCTCACGCTTCATCATTTCAGAAAACTCCTAACCATGAACTACTTTTTTCTTTCGACTCGTACATTTCCCAGAATTATGTACTAGGGTCTTACTTTATAAGTACCAGATTAATCAAAATCCCATTTAAACTGGGAAGGTATCTCAAAGAAAAATGCGCTTTAGATAAAATCCTTTTTCAATTACATGCACTTAGACATTAGTCTTCAGACAAAGGTTTTTGCTATTCTGCACCGGCACTTTTCGTGCTTCTTTGCACTTGATTTTGAACACAATCCCACTGAAATTACAGGCTTTTCCAACATCATTCTTAAAGACCCCCTCTGATATTGTTTATATGTTTGTGTGGTGTTTCTAAAGTTCCATTATAGTCAAAAATACAACTTCTTCATGGAATATAGCAGTGATTATTAAAATAGCTCATCGCTGACTTATTTTTTACATTCATGTTATCTTATAATCGTAAAAATCTAATCTGAAAATGAACTTCTGCCCTCTAGGGACTATCCACCTTTGATGACATCAGTAAGACGGCTTTGGCGGGGCATCCGTTAACTCTTAGTTTTAAACTTTTTTTATTTTCAAATGCCACTTCAGTTTTTAGACATCCAATTAATTCGTTATGTAAAAAAAGCTTCACCTTGTTTTTTTCGGAAGTGCTTCAGAATACAGAAGTAAAAGTTTGTGCAACTGAAATGGTGCGGGCCAATTTGCATGATCATGTATGTGAATAAACTTTATGTTGAGTTACATTAAAAAATTTTTAACAATAAATATTCTTTCGATATTTGACCCTCTCTGAGAAATTTGTGAAATCATTTTACATAATGTAAAGAACATTCGATATATAACATTTATATCTGACTGAGTAAGACCAGGTCAAAGATTTAAATTATAGTAAAATTAATAAGTCAAACTTTTTTTTATTTTCATACCTTTTCAGAGGTAGGGACAATATGCATTTGTAAAGGTCAAATATTAGCAACAAAGGTCCTTTTCAGCAGAATTCCATTATTCGAACTTAAGTAAGTGTTTCATGTTGTTGTTAGAGTATAAATAACATCTTTAAGACTATAAAGCTCAAAGTTCAATGCCAAGCGAGATATATTAATGAACAGAAATCGCCTACAAAAAAACGGCCGGTTTGGCCTTCATCCCTCTAGTTCCTGCTTAAGTGACATCACACTCACGGTGAACCTCTGGCCACAGAAACATACATACAAAATTATAATCCACATGTAAAACAATGTGCAGCACATTTTACTGATGACCTCAATCTCAATCAGTTTAATGCCGGATTTACACAAGGATTATTCTTGAAAGATGGAGCAGTTCACTCTATTGTTAATAGACCACAACTGCTAAGTGTATTTAAGTTGATGCATTTAAAGGTTTGTGTAACTAATTACACAAAGGGCAACGCTGTTTAACTTTCTTAACTAAATGATAACGAAACTAATCCGACAAAAAAAAAGTGTAGTAATTCAACCGGACACCATTGATTGTTGGTGTTTGTAACGATCGGTTTTAATTACTTTTTCTTAATAGCTTTTGTTTACTCTTTAACCAGATGCTGTTTATGATCGCCATGTGTTGGTAAGCGTTGTCATCTTTCAGGGCTATACGAGCTAACTTTACTGTCGAATCACAACACGGGAGCCGCTGGCCCAATCAGAACTCGTAACGTATTTCTGAAGGCGATATTTCATCAGAATGGGGAAGATATCGGCCGTTTTCATGACAGTGGAAAAAGCGGAAGACAGTGAAAAATACAGGTTATTTGTCCAAGCTAAACATTAACACATGTTATATCGCACACGGTAAACACCATCAAAGCTTCAAAAACACGCAAACAACGGCACCCTTAAGAGAACATTTTAACAAATGCACTACATCATTTTCTGTTTGTGCAAAAATGAAAAAAGATACCCACGATGCACAATAAAAATGCTGATGTTGAACACACGGTAAACGCTTCTTTTATAATAATGAATCTTTTTACACACAATACTTCTACGTGTGTCTAACGCAAGTTGAAAGAACATTTCGTCTTCGCAAGGACTTCTCCCGATGCCCGACTCACGGCCCAACGATCAAAGACCGACTCAAGGTCTCCGAAAATCTGTCATATTTGAGAGGCGCTGACACAACGTGGCTATTATTTATGTGTCATACACAAGCAGGAATCAAACCGCCGACTCTGAGGTTTTATTAAACCAGAGCATTCAACTTGGTAAACCGAAAAAATCCTGAAATGTTTAACTATTTGACTGAATGTAAGATGAGCCAATGGCCTGTTATGAATAATTCAATGGAATAATGTCCTTCCAAGGCTCTTTAACGGTTTTATGTGCATACAAGAATAACTTCAGCATTACCAAGCCATTGCTTTTATATCCAAGTTAAGACGCTCAGACAATGCGAAATATTAGACACGCTTCAAAGAATCATTCTGCTCTCAATCTCCCTCCATAGCAAGTAACAATCTGAGATTCTTATTACTTTCCTAGTCGCATTTATTTCTAAATGAATTATACAATAAGCATCTCTATATCCATGCAGCTCTACTGAAGGAGAGAAATGGTGTTGTGTGTATTGTGAGTGCTATTAAGTTTATGTGATGCTCTTGTTAGTGTGTAATCTGTCACGCCTGCCTCATTATTATCCAGACACAAGACCAAATCCAAGCCGAAGCATGTTTACACCAAGCGCTTCCATTCCTTATAAATAATACAGATCATTCATAACCAAAACGTTTGTAAAGCAGCCCTTTGGTGAACATGCAATAACGTTGTCGTCTCAGCTCCCATAACCGATACAAACATGCAATGAACGTTCAAACTAAATCATCTTATTTATACCAAAGTTAATGTGTTTGTTTAGAGTTTGGGTAGTTTTTACAATTTCTGACTGTGAACGACAAATACTTTTGCATTTTGCATTTCTCTTTTTTTAAACGTTTTGATGTAGTTACACTCAAGATAGACTGGATGGCATGAAACCTCTGACACATAATTCCCGCGTTCAAATAAGCACAAATGAAGCAAAGGGAGATGACCTGTGCTTAAGGCGAACAAACAAAAACGGGAATGACTGCTGTGGTCGCTCGGCTTCTAAGTGAATATATGAGTTAGTAGTTAGATGTTAGCCGACTGGAAAATAAACAAAGTCTGATGTGAGGGCGGAAAGCTGGCCAGACATCGTTCCTAAGGAACACCTCTGGACAGGAGATGGGTGGTTGGGCAGGAAAGCTGTAAGGCAGGGTCAGGTAACCAGGCAGGAAAAGAGGATCTATAATAATTATGTGAAATACTCTAGAGACTAAAGCGCAGCCTCATGCTCTATTTATACACACCAAATCAGAGGCATCACCCCTGGCACTCAGAGGAGGAAAAACGTGCAAGCTGGCATTCATGCCAAGTAGGGATGCCACAATATACTACTGGTTGGCAATGACTGTGATAATAATACTTATACTAATAAAAATACTAATACTAATAATACTACTACTACTAATAAAAATACTAATACTAATAATACTACTACTACTAATAATAATAATAATAATAATAATGATATGAATTATTGGTTTAGTTTCTATCAAATATATGATAGGAAATAATTTAGCACCTGAAAGAGACACAAATTCTGTCTTCAATACCTCACAATCTAGTTCCATACCTGTGTAAAACATTTTGTTCTGATGAACACCAAGAAAGATATTTTGAAGAATGCTTTTAACTCAACAATTATCCGACCCCATTAACTACCACATTAAGTAAAATAAAATGGTTTTGAATATTGCCCAAGAACTTTGATGTCCTTCATTCTTCTAAATATCCCATTCTGTATTCAACAGAAAAAAAATATTTTACAACAATGGTGGTCAATAGGGTCAAATAACTGTGTTGTTTCAAGCATTCTAAGAAATCATATTCTGTCTTCAGAACAAATAATTCAGACAGATTTGAAACAACTCAAAGGTTTAGAATTTAATTTTTAGATGAAGTAAAGTGATAGTGCGCTCAAAGATGACATTTACTCATTGTCTTTTCAAATTTGTATGATTTTCTTTCTCAGAACGCTACATAATTCATTCACTTGCATTGGTTTTGTGCATAAAATAGAAGTGAATTAGCACTGCCTTTGTTCCAACATTTTACGAAATATTTTCTTCTGTGTTCTCATAAGAAAGATTCTCAAAAGAAAGTAATTATTTTCCCTACTATGCTAGTAAATGGGGGGTGAGACCTGTTTGCTTACTCACATTCTTCCTATTATTTTCCTTTGTGTTTAGAACTAAGACATTTTTGGATAACCTATGTCTTTAATATTCTGAACCGTGTGCTCACCTGATGATCCGTGGGCCGGATTTCATTCTAGTGTAAAATTGATCACATTCGCTGTGATTTGGCATGCATTGGAGGCACTGGCTTTTGTGACAGACTGAGATTAAAGCATCAAAAGGCAAAAGCCTTAGCGTTGTTGTTTGTATTTGGTTTTTTCCTCATTTTATTTGTGATGAATTACTTTTAAGCAGTGTGTTTCTTCTAAATCGCACGACTCACACGGAATTATGCTCATCACAATTGCCAAGTGCATCATCATACGGGATTCAAACTGGAATAAATCTGCCCAATCACTTCTGCCCTGGAAATTAACCCTCTTATTCATGCACTATTGGATTTTTCAACTGATGTATTTTTTATTATGGAACGAATTTCAAATTACTGAGACGTGAGAAATGACTGATCAACAGTGTTCCAAACTATTATAACCTTGTCATACTCATAAATTGAATCAACGAAGCCTAATGTCTTTAAATAGTGCTCTTATTGATTTTGTAATGCATTGCTGCGGCCAATGTCGGGTTTGTTATTAATACTAAAATAAATAAAAATCTGCACCGTATTATATTTTCAGCATAGAGAATTACTCACACACGTAGCTGACGTGAGCTTTCCTACATCCCTTGTCAAACGATGTAGCTACCAAACAGGAAATGATGCAACTATGTGTAAACACGTTCAGAGGGAGTCATGTGACAGATCAGTCGGATAGTACGTGAATCTCTGCAATCAAATGCTCTATAAGGACATGAAGGTATGAAATCCCAGCTACTTTAGGATGTCTATACATTAGCTATACGAAGATAAGTTGAGAATCCAAGAATATGAAGCGGGGTGTGTGTTGGGCTGTCACATCATGGATATATACACATAGATGCATTATTACTGGCTGATTCTATATTTTGAAAGATATTATGCATTTTACCGAAACTCATAAGTTGTTTGGATTTTTTCATATGCATTCATATATTTTTTTTTTTTAATTTTCTCTTAATATGTAATACTTATTTTTATCATGTGGACATGAGGTTCACAATAAAATAAGTAATTTCAACCAATTTTTTTAGGGTTGCACTCGAAGCAATACAATCGAGTATGAATATTTAATTTACCTGTTATTTTTTTAGACCCTAAAAATTATTATTAAAGGAATAGATCCTCACAAACAAAAATTATGTCATCATTTATTCACACTCATATCAATCATACCCAGTGAACATTACACGACTCTTTTTTAAAATTATATTTTGAGGAAACTGTAATTTGTTTTTGCTCCATACAATGGAAGTGTTTGGGCAATTACCTTTGTCAACAACATTCTTCAAAATATCTTCTTCTGTGTTCTGTCAGTTTACAACATTTTTCAAAATATCTTCTATTGTGTTCTGAAAAAGGAGGTCAAACAGATGACACCAGAGGTATTAAAATGCGAAAAGAATGTTCATCTTTAGGTGCAAGAGCCCTTGCAGCTGACACATCACAAAGAGATGAGGGTGTTAGCTATCACGAACTGTAATATTAAACAATTCATGCATAACAAAGTAAAAACGTTTAAAAGATGTCACATATCTTTACATATATAAATCCCACTGGTTTTTACAACCAATGGCGGTGTAATGTTGTGGCATCATAAAAATCAGCAGTATTATGTGTTTATGTATTGATATCTATGATGTTTATTATCTATTCTAAAGAATCACTGAGTGTGGTCATTCAGGCATTCAAGTCCGAAGCACTGGCTACCTTCTAAAAAAAAGTTTACAATTACATTACATTAGAAAAATGCAACTTACTAACATTAGTATATTAGTATATTCTAACAATGAACAACTTAACAGTATTGCTTTCTAATAGTAAAGTATTATATTCACTAAATCACTACATCTTTTCTAATAATTCATTTCATTTCTCAGCAAAACAACAAGTCAATTCAGAAACCCTCAAACATGATGTCCTGGTTTCAAACAAATCCACGTGGACTGCTACACCTGCTACCTTGACTATATAGCGTTAATGTAATATAGTATCACTTATACAGTCATCGTACCACCCAACCCATCCACAAGAAAGAGGACCCTAGAGAAAGCACACTAGACAGAGCAGCGCTCAAGGACGACAGTGGTCTCACTTTACACAAACAAACCTAACGTGGACAACAGTTACATATCAATTCCGCCGGATTGAAAAGCTGTGTAAGGTAGTATCTCTCTGAGGGTGCTGAGCAGACTCGAAAAGACAAAAATCGTGCAAAAAGAGATGCTTGTAAAGAACGTGAGGTTGCGGTACTCACCGGTCAGCACGGCTTTGGCGGATGGGTCAGACAGGTCCAGGGCAGACTTCCCGTCTGTGTTGCGGATGTTTGGATCGGCGCCGTGTTGGAGCAGCACTGTGCATGGGAAACATAAGCAGTATCGTAACTCAGGCAGGCAGAGACTGCTGCTGGGGCCGCTCGCGCTGCTGACCGGGAGAGCTTGCCTCGGCATGGTGCGGACACAAACGCACCAGCGCGCCAAGAGCAGCAGCGAAAACAGCCCGCGCGAGAAAACACACACTGCAGTGAGACGGCAGGAAAAAGCCCATGTTATTGAAAGAGTCCGACTCTAGGCGTGTGACAGGAACTGGTGTATGAGTGGAATATCAAGGCACGTTTTCCGATCCTTCCCCCCTCTCTTTCTCTCTCTCTCCCTACGGTGCCCCCCGAGAGCAACGAACAGAGAGATGGAGAACCTGACCGCTGGTGCGCTGCGTTGTAGAGCCAAGTACAACGCGGCACCTAGAGCGAGCGGCGTCTATCAGCTGTCTCCCCTTTCTCTCTCTCTCTCTCTCTCTCTCTCTCTCTCTCTCTCTCTCTCTCTCTCTCTCTACAACAACGCTGTCGTGTACACAGGCTAACCGGCGTCCCCTCCCTCTGCCCAACTTGTCTATTCTGCTCTCCTCCTCAGGAGTACTTACAATCTCTCGCTCTCTCAGATTCAACACTTGGTGCTTACACTTTATACAAATCTATGGCTTCAATGGACTTGAGGTGCAAATACGAAGACTGACAATGATTTCATTGTAGAATGAGGGCTGGGGGATGTGCCATGTTTGGTTTATCAACATTGACTGGTTGGTGGATGACCTTAACAAAACAGTTAGACTGGTGTGGGGTTCAACTAACCTTATCTGATGTGCTATCACTAAAAGATATTTTGGTTTACAAAATACATAAACATACACTGACCATTTTAAACTTGACAGTTTTTCATACACTCAGTGTTGACTTTTGGACATTCGCAGAGGCAGAACAACTGGAGCGTAAAACAACACACCAGCTTAAGCGACCTGCCTACATGGATATAGCCACAGTGCAGTTGCCAAAAGGTTTTTGAAAGATTTTGAAGATTAAAAATATGATTAATATCAATGAATCAAATAATTGTCACAACTAATCATCTAAACGCATCCTGACAGGGCATCCTCAAAACGCACCGGCACAACGCACCGGCACAAGGCACCAGCACAACGCATCCTCACAAATTATCCGCACAATGCATCCTCACAAGGCATCCACACAACGCATCCTCACAACGCATCCTCACAACGCATCCTCACTACGCATCCTCACTACGCATCCTCACTACGCATCCTCACAACGCATCCGCACAACTTATCCTCACAACGCATCCGCACAACGCATCCGCACAACGCATCCGCACAACGCATCCTCACTACGCATCCGCACAACGCATCCTCACTACGCATCCTCACTACGCATCCTCACAACGCATCCGCACAACGCATCCTCACTACGCATCCTCACTACGCATCCTCACTACGCATCCGCACAACGCATCCTCACTGCGCATCCTAACTACGCATCCACACTACGCATCCTCACTACGCATCCTCACTACGCATCCTCACTACGCATCCTCACTACGCATCCTCACTACGCATCCTCACTACGCATCCGCACAACGCATCCTCACTACGCATCCTAACTACGCATCCACACAACGCATCCTCACTACGCATCCTCACAACGCATCCTCACAACGCATCCTCACAACGCATCCTCACTACGCATCCTCACTACGCATCCTCACAACGCATCCACACAACGCATCCTCACTACGCATCCTCACAACGCATCCTCACTACGCATCCTCACAACGCATCCTCACAACGCATCCTCACAACGCATCCTCACAACGCATCCTCACTACGCATCCTAACTACGCATGCCCACAACGCATCCTCACAACGCATCCTCACAACGCATCCTCACTACGCATCCTCACTACGCATGCCCACAACGCATCCTCACAACGCATCCTCACTACGCATCCTCACTACGCATGCCCACAACTCATCCTCACAACGCATCCTCACTACGCATCCTCACTAGGCATCCTCACTATGCATCCTAACTACGCATGCCCACAACACATGCCCAAAACGCATCCGCACAAAAAAAATGTTTGTTTTAACTTTTTTACAAAAGCAGCTGCTTTATCCATTCTTCATATCAAAAATGATATAATGCATATAACACATAATTTTGGGAGTTATGTTGTTGGAAAAAAATCTACAACAAATAACTAAACTTTTCAATTTACAATCAGCAATCATACAGCCAAAACACACAAAAATAAGCACAAATAGACATCTGCAATTGAGGATTTTGACGATTGTGTAATAGTTTCACTCGATTAGTTTTTCCATTGTTCAGCCTTGATTACAATTAATCATCACAATTTGCCCGATAAATTGTATTTTTGTGATTATTATCAATTTCATAGTAATAAGGACAGAACTAGTCAGTTTTACGGTAAGATGTCCTGTACCATAGACAGGCATTATATGTGTTACAAAACAAGATAATTGTGATTAATAATTTAGATTAATACAAATAATCATGTACACTAAGCCAAAATATTGCCATTAAGAGAAACAACATAAAAGAATATTACAAAAAAACAAGTCTTCCTCACTTTGCAATAACAACAAAGCAAATGCATTGCAAGACAGCGTTACTTTACAGAGGGACATTGTGAAAATCCTCTCTGTGAGAGTTTGTATTTTCTGTTAATGTTGTTAAAAAAGTTTCTAAAAAAAGACGAGCTCTTACGAAGAACGTGTATGATCGTGTTCCAGCTGCTACGGCGGTGACTCATAGGTCACCCATTTCTCATCAGAAAGAGTTTCTGACAAGCTTGAAGCCCTGCTGAAATACACCACTGCATCAAGGGAGTACTCAGGTTTTGATGCAGAACAACAAGGGATGAGGAAAAAGGTCTAGTCGAAAGATAAAGCTACCCTCAGACCTCACAGGCAAATTATTATGCCCTACAGGCATCAAATTTGCATACACTGGTGTCATGACGGGACTTGAGTGCCGGGTGCAGCAGGGCGGGAGGGGGCTGTTGTGGGCACGGAGGGTTGGACGTGTCGCAAACGTGATGCCGTGATTAAAATGCATGGCAGTACTTCTGAAAACTTGCCCGTCCATCAGGTGACAGGCACGGAGGATGCTACACAACGAATAATGATGTTCAGATAAATCTGTATGGAAGTAGTGGAAGCGTTTTAAAGGGCATACATTTTAAAGGATGACTTGAACCAACACAAAACATACCGACAAATACACCAACATAATCGCGTGTTGGATCATCATTGTGACCCATCCCTTCTCTATATACACAATAAGGCCATTTTATGCCATGAAACAAAGCTTTCGAACAGGTGCAGAGACCGACGGTTGGTCACAGGGACTCCCTGTGCAAACAACAACAGTCACGTGCGAAAAGTTGGTGGTGGGAGTGTGAACATAGCAGGAAGGTAATTACAGTCAACCGCGGAGAGGGACCATTAACCGAGAGCCCGAGAGAGAACAGGGGCGCTCGGGTTAATGCGAACCATGC
The DNA here is from genome assembly GCA_033220385.1 of Triplophysa yarkandensis. Lineage (NCBI taxonomy): Eukaryota > Metazoa > Chordata > Actinopteri > Cypriniformes > Nemacheilidae > Triplophysa > Triplophysa yarkandensis. The sequence goes on from CM065666.1 coordinate 3,435,359, forward strand.
CCGTGCCCCCCGCCGCACACCCATTCAACATTCAGAGAGGTCTGAACACACAGACCTGCAAGCGGGTGCTCATTAAATTTCTTTACATACTAAGACAACAGTGAAAACACCCATTACCGCCGAGCGAAATCAGTAGTAATTTGATAAACCAAAACGGGTAGAAAGACTTGAGGGGTTTGTTAATGCGAAAGGTATCTAATAATCCAAATAAAACAGGATGGAATCTAATAGAGGACTATTACGTTTGAAAGCATTTGTGTCGCAGCTTCAGATCTGTTAGGAGTCTGGAGGGAGGAAGAAAAATTAAAACTACGCATAGCCATTATTGTCATCTATAAGACAGGAATGACAGAAACAACCTCTAATTCCAACTGGCACCCCTGCCGCGTTGAGCTGATGGGCATAAAAATAATGACTGGAGACCATGAGAAAATCTCATTAGCAGGGAAGATGGCAATTATTTATTCATTACGATCAAAGGGTGGAGGTCACGACACCTGTTGGGGTGCGGAAAAGCAGAGCCGAAAAAGAGGCCTGTATTTATGAAATAAACTAAAGAGAGCTGTTTATTAGGACCCAAGAGCTGATTCTTTTTGTAAAGAAAACACAGATTTTTGCATTGTGGTTTTATCACTGACAAGCAAACAACAGACCTCTTGCAGTCCATTAAAAGTCGATTTGGGGATTATGTCGGATGGCAATTCATAGACGAATCAATAACAGCATGAATTGGCACCATTGGCCAGTCGGCTGTTGTTCTTAACCAGAAAGAGAAAAACAAGAAAAGAAAATGCAGAATTTAACCTGCATCAAAGTTCGACACATTACGTCATTTATGTTTATTTACTCAATAGTTTGGCTGTTGGACAAGGGGTCTGGTAGGTCAAGCAGATGTCGTGGCTCATGCCGACATTTGCGATCCTTTCCCTTTCCTGACATCCTACGACGTTCTAAAACAAACATAGGCTAAAAACATCTCAGCTATTATAAGGTGTGTATTACTCTGGGCTCTGTTGGTAAAACGTCACAATTTTATATGTTAGTAACCCATGAGCTAACAATGAGCAGTTTTTAAAACTGTATAATTGTAAGTTAATGCAAGTTATTTATTTAATGGTGCAATTCCTTATTAAAGGTGAGGTCACCGATGTCTGAACATGCTTTCGTAGGCTCAATTATAAACTTGTAGCCAATCAGCGCTAAGGGGTGGGAAGAGAGAAAGCAGGTATTATAGAGAAGATGACGTTTGAGGACGGAGAAAGCAGTAAGTTGTTACTTATGCCAGTGTTTTTAGATGTCAATTTCCAATAACCGTTTTCAGCTACCCCGTGTTTAAGTCAAGCTAACCAGTTTTACCTGGTGTGGATTTTATAAACACCATGTTAAAAACGCAAAGTTTTAATTTGTAAATGTTGAAATTAACAGAAACTACCATTAATGAATGCTGAAGACGTATTGTTAATTGTTAGTGCATGATAACTAATACATGAACAAATACAACATTACTATAAAGTGGCACCACTTCAGTTCACACTTTGACCAATAAAAACGTCCTAACACAAAAGACAATACACAAAATGAAATAAAATGTGTGTGTCCATTAAATAGTGTCACGATGCCATCGGTAGAATCACTTACGAGTTAAAAGGAAAAGTCCAATGTGTCCATATTTTCTGTCCAAAGTTACAGTCCTATAAACACAGTATCAGGTCAGGGCACGTCTAAACATCCTAGCACAGCCGAATGTTTCTCTAGGTCTTTTCTGACTTACAAAGTCCGACCAAGCCGAGGATTAGAAACAATGAGGGCGTCAACCTGGGACGACGATAACAATCGAAATTTCAAATAGAGGTTGCTAAGTACGCATTAAGGCAATTGATAACAACAACAAAGACAGAATAGTTTCTATTCAGTCCTACCTGTATCAACGTTCCCTTAAAACATGAACTCGATTTAATAGTCTTAACTTTCTAGCTAATACAAATCACACTGAACGGAGATAAGAAGAATTAAAGTCTCAAAGACAGATATTAACTTAATCTTGTTTAACATGGTGGGCACTACAGATCAAGCAAAATAATGGAACTTTTGCAAAGAATGACTCAACCGGCCTAAAGAAAGCACCCAAAATGAGTTTCAACTAAACTTTTCTGGTGAACAAGTAAAAAGATAAAAGGCAAAGAAGATAGGCTTCAATCTCTCTCAGATTAAGAGACGGTGCAAAATTACATACATGTCTTCAGGCATTTGAATTCTCCCCGAGATCTTTCGTAGATAGTTCTTATCTTTCAGAGTTTCAATTTAATTCTAACCACTTTAATTGGATTATGCCTTAAATGTAGAGAGTGGGCATTCTGGATTAGACAGCGATGTGAAGTAGATCCTTTTAGGGCGATGCAACGTAACACATAAAGACTTGAAACGAAATTACATCTTTGTGACCCAACTTTAAATATTCTTTGATTTAAAAAACAAAATCCAAACAAGAGATAAATCTAAAGCGAGGGGGAAACAGATTATTTCGTGATTTGTATACTGAAACATTGACGTCAATCCATCGCTTTACTATTGGCTCTTTTGCCGTGTTAAATTTCCCATGAATACCAAGCAGTAAAGATCAGATTAATGGCTGAGCACTGTGTAATAGCGTCAGTCACCGCAGATAATCAAGAAGAATGCCACGGGATTTACCCTCATTGAGAACCTCTCCTCAGGCAAAACACAGGAAAAATTAAAGTCATACATCTTCAGAATTCACTAAGGCAAGATTGTGCCATTCATCTCCCCATTCTACAGGGCTAAAGAGTTCACTAACTAAATTCAACATGGTGCATTTAAAGCTCTGGATACATGTCTGAGGCTCAACAGGCAAACTTTCTTTGACAAAAAACATTCTCATTCGAGGAACTTGAACTCACCGATGCAAACGTCTATTTTTCCCTTGATGGCAGATTCATGGAGCGGAGTGTAATTCCAGTTGTCTCTGGCGTTCGGATCGGCCCCCTGACAAAGAAGCAAACTGACCACCTCGGCATGACCGAAGGAGCAGGCATTGTGCAGCGGAATCAAACCTCCATCGTCCCGCGCGTGCACGTTCGCCCCAGTCTGCAGGAGATGCTCCACGACATCTTTCCTTCCAAAACCTGCCAGTATAAAGTAGCATTATTAAGGCACCAATCCAATCATTGCAAGATATTCAACAAACAATGTTCTCGAATATCATTTTGATTGCTGTTCTCTCTTATAACGGTCAGATCATATCTTTGATTTCGTCTTTGATAACAAGAACCTGTTTCAACAGTAACTAATGTTGGATTTTTTTGGAAAAAGATTCACATTTCTTTATTTGTATATAATATATCACTTTATCAATGCAAGGACAAATTAATTTAAGTGGTTTTGAATGACATAAAAAAATAAATAACATTGCAGCTTCAAGCCATGAAATTAAATATTTGTTCTAAAATGTATTTAAAAAAACACTGTAACATTCTATATTACGATTTTATAATTATATAAAGCTTTTACAAACTATTTAAATATTAAATTATGTAATATATAAAATATATGATTCAGTGATAAGGGCTGTCAAAACAACTCAACTGACTTTATTGTGTCCAAAATGGAAGTTTGTGCTTAAATAACATATTTTTATATTCTGTGCATTTTAGCTTCTTATTATATACATATAAACCCAAACTCATACATGTAAATGTATATTTAGTAAGGATACACCGACAAAATTTGGCTGATAATGATAACCAATAACTCTTTTTGTTTTATTTGGAGGCCGATAGACGTTATATATACCGATTGATATATTTTTTCTAAGTATAAATAAAAATGCAAACACATAGTGAATATCTGATTTGTTTTTAAACTTTTAATCCCTAAACTACAGTTTCTATACAATTCCATGGCCAACTTTATTTTTTTATCCATTGCTTGACAAAAAATAAAACATAAAGCAAGTGACGATTAAATCATAGTTATCGGTAGAAAGCATGAGAAGTGTTTCAGCCGCCAGAAATAAAACCTCATTTATCGGCCTAAAGATATCAACCAATTTGACCGATAACGATAATTCTAAACACTTCATTTATCGGCCGAAATCAATAAGGTGACGATATATCGCTCATCCCAAATACTGTTAAAAAACACACTTATTCTTAAATTGAAATGTTTTAAATTATTCCTAAATACGTAAACATTCTTGATAAATTTGTATAAATAAATAGAAAATTCAATACACCAATATGTAAAGAAAATCTTTTATCCATGGATCTACATCTATTGAATGAATTAAAACATACAAAACATGAAACAATTTTCTTATTAAAAACTATTTTAAGAACTAAACCCAAATTCATGTTTGTAAACACAAGAATGTAAAAACATTTTAAATCTTTGTTCCACAATGAACAAAACTTTCATTTTGCAGTTCTCTTATCTTAAACATTGACTTCTTATATTCAAGTAACATTTACACTAAATATTGATCAAACTCAAGTCTTTAAAACACAAACATCCCAAAATAGCTTAGATCACTGATTAACTTTCAACCAAAAGTTGGACTTCCGGCTTTGTAACCTTTGACCTTTTAGGTTGTAAATACACCCTTGTGTTTACCTGCAGCGAAGTGAAGCGGGGTGGACTTCCGGCCGGCCATGTCCTTCGCGTTCACGTTGACCGGATCCACGAGTCTCTTCACCCGGGACACGTCCCCATTCCTGCAGGCCTCGAACAGCTCCCGAAAAGCCCCGGTGGTCCCGTAGCCGCTGCCGCCGGGACTGGCGCTACCGGAGTCGGGGGTGGATCCCGCACTGCTGCCCCCGCCGGGGGTGGACGAGCTGCCGGGGCTGCTGAGTGACGGAGCCGGGATTTCGGGATTGATCTCCGGGTCCCCGACGCTTCCCGCATCGGCACCGGCCGGAGATGCCTCGGGGTCGGGGGGCGTCTGAGGACTCGAGCCCGGTGGCGAGGAGAAGTTTTGTTGTTGTTGTTGCTGCTGGGAAGCGCGACGAGACGCCGCCATTTTCGCACACCAGATCCCCTCTGGCAGCAAGAAGAGTGGGGGAGAACTTCCGGGAAGTGTCAGAGTTAACTTCCGGTTTCAAAGATACATGAATAGTTGCTTACGGTGTGTAACCATGGCAACCAGTGTTATTAAAATGACTTTTAACTTTATTTTTATGCAAATTGTATTTTTATATATTTTTAAATGACATTAGATATTGCATTTTAATGCAGAATGATTGGTCAACCTGATAAAAATAAAAAATAAATAAATAAAAATTTGTCCCTGAATAAAAACAGAAGAGAGGATCACAGGGTTAGGGATTATATCCTAAATATTCAGTTGATCCTATCTGATCCATTTTATTATTCAAATCCTGTTGCATAGTACAAATTCTGTTGGAAATGTTTGTTTATTTATATTTGTGTGTAATTTCTTATTGTAATCCTAAAGAAATGCTTTCAAAAGTTATACTGGATTCTTATCAGAATTTATCATATTTCTTAAAGGAATACTCTTAAAGTAAAAAAGATTGAAATTCTAATTAGAATGCCTAAAAATGTATTTACATTTTGTTTCACAACTATAATAGATATTCTTATGAGAATCTGAAATAAAATTTCTTATAAAAATCCTAACAGAATATTTCACAACTGTAATAGAAATTCTTATAAGAATCTGTAATAAAATTTCTTTAAAAAATCCAATAGGAATGTTTCACAAATATAATAGAAATTCTTATAAGAATCTGTAATAAAATTTCTTATAAAAATCCTAACAGAATGTTTCACAACTATAATAGAAATTCTTATGAGAATCTGTAATAAAATTTCTTATAAAAATCCTATAGGAATGTTCATAACTATAATAGAAATCCTTATAAGAATCTGAAATAAAATTTCTTATAAAAATCCAATAGGAATGTTTCACAAATATAATAGAAATTCTTATGAGAATCTGAAATAAAATTTCTAATAAAAATCCTATAGGAATGTTTCACAAATATAATAGAAATCCTTATAAGAATCTGAAATAAAATTTCTTATAAAAATCCAATAGGAATGTTTCACAAATATAATAGAAATTCTTATGAGAATCTGAAATAAAATTTCTTATAAAAATCCTATAGGAATGTTTCACAAATATAATAGAAATCCTTATAAGAATCTGAAATAAAATTTCTTATAAAAATCCTATAGGAATGTTTCACAAATATAATAGAAATCCTTATGAGAATCTGTAATAAAATTTCTTATAAAAATCCTATAGGAATGTTCATAACTATAATAGAAATCCTTATGATAATCTGAAAAAAAATTTCTTATAAAAATCCAATAGGAATGTTCATAACTATAATAGAAATTCTTATGAGAATCTGAAAAAAAAATTCTTATAAAAATCCAATAGGAATGTTTCACAAATATAATAGAAATTCTTACTAGAATCTGAAACAAATTTCTAATAAAAATCCAACAGGAATGTTCATAACTATGTTAGAAATTTTGTATTAGAATCAGGGAAAAAAAAGATTTTTTGACTAGGGTAATAGGGAATGCCTTGTTTTTAATGGAAATATAATGATCTTTTTGGATCTCGCTACTAGCAAATATTGGGTTCAGATGGGAATCAAGGACCACAATTGAATCATGCTGGAGTAAGGCCCAGGACACAGTAAATACAGGCAGTTTGATGGTAAAGAGCTTACGGCCTGTAATGAATACCATACAGTTCTATTGTTTTAAAAATGGACACCATAGTTCTCATTTAGATAGTTCTAGTGTTGATAATGTTTGTTCACTATAGCTGGTAAACGTGAAAGGTTTTTTATTACATAATGGCCATATTTACAATTCCATCTTATCACAGCGTGTGCCCATGTTTACTGTTTACAAAATCATTAAAGTCCTCTCCATGTTCAACTTTACTGAATGTTTTATATTATTAAAGTGTTTAAAGTTAGGTCCAAAAGTCTAAGGCCACATCATTTGGGGTTGAATATTTAATCTCAACCTGAAAACAAATACACAGATTTGTAAAAAAAGGGACAATCGGCATGTCATAATGTCACTTAAAGTCTAGTGTCGCAGACTTTTGCATTTCTGGATCAATGTTACAAACATAATATTTATACAGTGGAAAATACATAAAATATTGTAGAAAAGGTATTAAAATGTATGCAAAGAGTAAGTCTTTATCATTTGCCATTTAATGAAGTCATTAGTTTTTGCACAGAGCTTTAATGTATAAGAAAGCAAGACATAATGAGGAATAACTCACATGCTCGGGCGATCCTCAGCTGTCTAACTTCCATCAACCTTGTGACTTTTCTCACCCCGTACTGTCAGTCACAGAGGTTTACAATTCACCCCCCGTAGCACATATACAAACCACACCATGTCCTTTCTGCATAGTTGGCATAAATCATATTTATTTTAAGTGGCTGATGATCTGAGTGTAAAACATTTTCCAGAGCATGACATTTACAATGATTCATGCACTTGCTAGAATGAACTATCAGGGATGAATGTTACTTTGCTTTTAATATCAGCATTTACTTTATTTATTTACATTATTGAATAAAAAGTGTCCCCGAAAACATTACAACAACTGTATTTATCTGAACCAATGTTAATAAGGATTAACAAATGATAATATAAAAAAAAGAAATTATACATTGTTAGTTAAAGTTACGCATAAACTAACAAATAGCGTCTTATTTACACGTTGTTGTATAATAAATCATGTGTATGTAGTTACAGCGGACAAAAGTGTAAATATGGATTCACATGTCAACATTAAGTTTGGATTTGTATAACATTACACACAGATTTTCTTTTCACCGTGTCAATTTTTCTTACCAATTGATTTAAAATGAACAAGTCTGAATAGCTGTCCTTCTGTTTCCCTTATCAACAGTTGGTTTTAGTTCACCTTCCCAGAGCCCGCATGCCAACACCAGCTTCTTCTTTTCAGTTTGTTGTTTACACATCAGCTCTTTAGTTCTCCACATAGAAACTGTCAATATATAGTTCCGATCCAAAGCGCCAGGTTGTTTAAACGTGCAATAAGATAGAATTTAAATTTCTGGGGGAAAACTCACATTTATTGACATTCATCCTAAGACACAGGAATGCACATAGTTCAGTTTTGCTTTATGGGCCATTTTAAAAACACATAATTAAGTTTGTGTTTACATAATACATGAATGTGTTCTGCGAATATGAATTTCTTATAAATAGAAACACATGCACATAATTAAACATAATTAAAAAAAATTCTTAAGCATGTATAAATACCAAATTACGTTGCACAATGCACAGACTTATAATTCTGCATGCAACTTATCACAATTTATGTTTGTGACAGTCCAACTTTTAGTCGTTAGGTTTTTGATGGATGCTTTCTCGAATTTTGAGACTTAGTATTAGGCAGAATTTAGTATATATTCATTTGGCAAAGTGACTTACACTATTGTGCAGTAGTCAATCATATACACATGCACATAATATATAGTATAAAGCACCTTAATAATTTGTAATTTGTAGATTTCCTTCCTGTGATACGGTTGTGTGCAATACTCTACCCCAGACATTCACATGTAGCACCTTATAACTTTTCATTTATATTTCTAAAACATCAATATATACACAATTTCGTCCCTAGCTCTTCTGTACCATTGCATTTCCACCACGGTGTGTTCAACGTACATATTTATTTTTATGACGTTACTTGTTCCTTGTCAATTACGATGTGTACTGGAAGTTCAGTAACTAAAACAAATTCCACATTCGGACTCAGATTCCGATCATCACCGCAGGGCAAACAGGGGTAAACGTCTTACTCAAGAACAATTCAGGCATTGTCTTCTGGCCCTGGGATTCAAACCCACAACAAGTCCAACTTGTGACACGTTGCAGTTTCATTGATGCTGATAAAAGTCTTAAATCTAAAAGAAATCATTCGTCTTTATCCATCTCACCACCCTGAATAAAACGGACCATACTGGCATGACCCTTAAACATCCGTGCACATCGCATCCGGTGCCATTCTGTCTCTTCCCACCACCCTTACTCTTGCCTCCGTGTTACCCATGTCACTTTAAGGTTTGGCTGACAGTTTCATTAAACATTAATTTCAGACCTCAATACAGATAAATTTTAAAAAACTTTGTTTTAAAATTCTTTCAAATGTTAATATTAAGGATAAAAAAAAGATTTCCGACAATTAAGGCTCATTTCAATGTGCTGGAAGCGTCCATCCCCAAGACGAATTCCTTCTGTGTGTAAGCCCACCCGGCCGGCACCAGAGTTCTGATTCACACAAGCTTAATATCAGGTGGGCAAGGGCATCAGAAAGCCTCCATCTACAGAATGCCACCCAAAGTGTGGCACTGCCCACATGTGCAGGTTGTTGGGTTCATGCGTGTGCATGTTCGCAGGAGAAAGGGTGCTGGGTATTTTTACAACACTGGGTCGAGTCTGGCCTCCTGACCCCGGTCCCAGAGTCACGTGACGGGGATCAGCTCTGGTTCATGCGTGCCCCTCTGGATCCAGCCTGCTGTGATTGGCTGAAACAGGGTGTCCACGTGAACGCCGGCTGGTTTTCGGCAAAAATGCGATTTCGGAGCCGGTGTGGCTCAGTAGCTCACACATGGGAGAGAGGTCCGTACCCCCCGAACTCAAGCCGGCCGCTTATTAATGCAAGACTCCCACATGCCCTAACAGAGGTATGACTTTATCATTAATTCTATAAGTTTAATCAGGAAGGGAGGGGTTTTATATCGAGGGGAACGACCCAGACCAGGAAGAGACTCCAGCGGACCGGACCTCGGGCCACATCACGTGGACTTTAACAATTTAAACTTTATGGACATTCGGATTATATTTAAAAAAAAATAAAAAAAATAAAAAAGTAAAGTTGAGAAATGGCGTTATGGAGAGACACAAACGCCGAAGCTGCAAATGAGCTCCAACAGGTGTGCAAACATCGACGAGTTTGAAGACTTTTATTTTGTGTTTATTCGACATTGATACATTGTTTCATTGCCGTTTACCGGAAATAGGCAAAAGCGGATACAATGTATCCGTGCGTGAAACCTCAAAGACTTTTCAACGCGTGTATGATTTTTTTATATTATTTATATTAATATTTTTACAACTTTTTTAATGTTTTCTCTTTTATTTACGTGAATGCAATTTACAGGCGATTTGGTGGGAAATCATATCTGTCTATTTTTAGAAATGCATTTAATTTTTTTCACGTAATGGACTCGTGGGAAGTTTAGATGTCATGGTTTAAAGGTTAATACAGTCAAACCCTTTAGAGTTTTCAGTTATAAGTTATGAACACTAGGGGGTGCACGATATCCTCAGGTCACATCCACAATGGCCTTCAGCTAAACTTGTTTGACTTGTGTGGCCTACTTACTGCTTTATTTGCATAATGTTTAATTATTTGACCCTGGGTTTAATATTAAGCACAATGTTTCATATTAATGTTGTATTAAGCGTATTTTGAAAAATGCTTAAAGTGATCGTTCATCCCCGGGATATGTAAACTGTTTCATACATGCCACGGAAGACTTTCTGTCTATTAAGCAGTAGAGGATATTTTGAAAAATGTTTGGAAAGGCATCCATTCACTTTAATACAAATCCATTCACGCATGCTGTGCTGTAGCTAAAAGCGATCGTTCATCCCCGGGATATGAAAACTGTTTCATATTTGTCACGGAAGACTTTCTTTCTGCTAGGGAAAGAGGATATTTTGAAAAATGTTGGTAAAGGCATTCATTCACTTTAGGTTCCATGCAGTACCCTAGTTGAGTTAATACGCAAGGATTGCAGTCATGACAGGGAGGTGAATACACCGAAGATGGTTATGACATATTTCATAGTTTCTTTTGTTTTATATCATAATTTAATGAGCTTATCATTATTCTTAAATGTGGAAAATATAATGTATATGTGGGTAAGTGTCGCAAAACTTTTGATCAGGAGTGACACCACTGTGGGGTTATCAATCTTCTTCTTTTGTGTCTTTCTATTGGAAGAAAGCAAAGTCTAAAATGACAGGAGTAAATGATTACACAATTTCAATTCTTGGTCGAACCATTACGTTTGAAATATGAATTATGCACTATTGATGTCTTTTTAAATCTTTTTACTCATTAATACACATTTATGTGTTTGCAGTGTGTGTGGCTGCCCTCCCAACCAATCCACCATGCCGATCGAACTGGCCATGCCGCTTTATCTGTCCAATGAAGAGTTCCTGAACCAGAGAACTTCTAAATGCAGCAGGCCTCTGCGGCCATGCCTGCTCCGGTGTCGAAGTTCAAATCTCAGTTTTAGCGCCCAGAAGGAGAAGTCGGAGATTATGGAGGTCAATGCATTCTTGGCAGTCCCTGGCAAGGCCAAGAAACGGGTATCCTTTGCAGATCACCAGGGTTTCAATCTGACAATGGTGAAGATCTTCTCGGAATTCGATGACCACGTGGACATCCCAAGGAACATTGAGCAGTTTTTTACCTCGTCGGTTACGTTTTCAGAAGAGAAGGACAAGTTAATCCTCGATTTTGACCAGCCGTCCGCAGATTACGTACAGTTTCGCCAGAGAATAGAATCCGATCATGTCTGTCTCGAGCACTGCATGCTTAAAGACAAATCTATAGCAGGTACGGTTAAGGTCAAAAACCTTTCCTTTGAGAAGTCTGTAAAACTTCGCATTACGTTTGACACTTGGAAGAGCTTCACTGATGTTAAATGCCAGTATGTACAGGACACCTACACCGGCTTAAACCGTGACACCTTTTCGTTCGAAGCTAGTTTGCCCGATCAGGTGACCCCGCATGAACGTATTGAGTTTGCCATCTGCTATGAGGTCAATGGACTCGCGCTCTGGGACAACAACCAAGGACAAAACTACAGAATCATTCAGTCGGTGCTGAAAAAGAGTTCAAATGTATCTATCATTGGCCACGAGCGCTATGGTGTGAGCGATTGGGACATTCATTTTGACCGATATGGCAGCCCAAGATGTTCTCGTGGTATCTTTCCCAATTGGCCAAGTTATGCTGGATATGAAGACATTGGTCCGTATTATTGAGGGTCGGCGAGGTTTATCATGTGTATTTTGGCTGACATTTCCATCAGACATGTTTAACCTCGTAAAACCTAGTAAAAAACGCATGTATGATGTACTTTATCCGTATTGGACTTGAAAGCAATGGAAACACCGTCAATAGTAAAGGATTACGTCGTGCATTGAAATGAATTGTTTTTTAAAAATCCCGTTCCTGGTGAAATGCCATAATCCAGATCAAATCTATTTTTCAATGCCTGTTGGTGGAAACGTTTGCAGGGTTCAAGTCGAATTGTATTTGGTTTTATGAATGGTATCTTGCTACTGATGTCTGCGCACCTTATAGAACAAAACAATGTGAATCGGTTTCTTAATATTGTGCAGGCCAATTTGTATTATAAACTGTGTATCATGACCATATACTTTAAGGAAGAATAAGCTACTTTCTGTCCGAATCGACAGTGGATATTGTGTGCTAAAGGCAAGAAGAGATCATCCGATGAAGGGTATTGTTCCCATGAATGTGAAACCATGAAATAGACGAGACCTCATATAACCTTGACGGATAAATGACGTTAGATTCTGATACAACTTTTGTGTATTTCATTAATGACTAGTTTTTAATGTTAAGAAAAAACTGTAAAGGGACTTTTTTAAAATGTAAAGTTTTGTCACTGTTCCACACAAGAGGATCACTCATGTTAGTTCACGGTTATGTTGGTGTGTTATTGAATTACGTATGCACTTTAATTTGTTGCCGTGTTTAATTTTCCTCACCTATTTTAGACGCTGAAACCTGAAAACCAATCCGTCAGGACCGCTCGAAAGTCCTTATTGTAAAGTATTTCGTCGACGCGTTCGATATATATTAAATGCAATTGAGTACAGTCAATATGTGCATTTTAATGCAATGTTTTAAATGTTCTAGTTGTTGAAAGAAAATAAAGTATTGGGATTTCAAAGCATTTTATGACTGAATCATTGTTGTACCACCTCCATTTTAACAATCATAATGTATAGATGCTTCCAAAATGCAAAAATCAATTATAAATGTATAAATACTTATTTTAAAATACACAATTGATGGACATTTTATTTTATTTTATTTTTAAAAGGTTGGATGCTTTTATTATGAAACGTGCTTTTATTTTAGAAATCCGGTCAATGACGTGTTCCTGCTGAGGGTGAAACGTCAGAGTTAAGCGACGGTTGTTTGGCGCACATTTGGGACACCCGTTAGATTCTTTGGGGTGTAAGTAAAACCAATGCACCAAAACTACCAGGGAAGTCATTTTTAAACGTTTAAAAGTGATATTTTGTTAAAAAGAGCTTAAATAACCCTGTGTCTGACATGAGCTAACCTTGCTAGGCTGTCAAAACAAATGGAGTCTCAGAAAAACATCAGCCAGTGTGACAGAAATAAGACTGAACCCTCCAGTAAAGATGAAGGTGAAGTCTGCTGTTCTAATGTGAGTATCTTTACTAACACTAAAGTTGTTTATTTGTTATTAAAGTGCTGTTGTTGTGTATTAAGATACACTATCATTATTAAGCAATCCTGTACTTATTTTCCTTAGACCCCCTGTGACAAAAATGGAGAAAAGGAGCCCTCCTCCCCAAATCAGGGAGATTTCAGCGATCCGGTCTATAAGGAGATTGCTGTGGCTAATGGAACCATCAACCGGATGACCAGAGAAGAGCTGAGGGCCAAATGTGCCGAGTTAAAGCTCGACAGCCGGTATTGTGTTCTGTGTTCACAGTCCCACCAGTTAAATCCGACTTACATGTGTTTAAAGCCCTGCGTGATCAAGTGTTGTCTGTCCTTTCCAGGGGTGTTAAGGACGTGCTGAGAAAACGCCTTAAAAGCTACTACAAAAAGCAAAAATTGTTTCCTTCTGATGCAGGAGGGAACGGCGATCTGTATTACGACTTCATCTGCGTCGTTGATTTCGAGGCAACGTGTGAGGAGAATAACCCGCCTGACTACCATCACGAAATAATCGAGTTCCCCATGGTTTTGATCGACACGCACACCTTGGAGATTGTGAGTTGGTGAGAGATATGTCTGGCACACCGATGGAGAGAGGTCTTGTGTCTGGGAAACAAATCGTTGTATTAGAAGTGATTATGGATAGTGAGTTAAAGGATTCCCTTTAGATTCCATAGTTTTTTCAATAGACTGATATCTGAGCACTTATTATAATCATCAGGGAGGTTTCAGTGTTCCGGTTTATAAGGAGATTGCTGTGGCAAACGGAACAATCAACCGGATGCTGTGTATAAAGCCATTTTATTTATGTAAAATTTGTTTGTGGTGTTACTCTCTTACAGGTGGACACATTTCAGCAGTATATAAAGCCAGAAGTACATCCACAACTTTCGGATTTTTGCATACAACTTACAGGGATAACGCAAGTAAGATTTACAACCCTCTTGGTTCATACTTTAGTTGTCTGGTGTCCTTACATTAAACCATTAATCTCATTGTTACTCTTCTGCCTGATATTTCTCATCAACATATTTTATATTAGGCAATGGTGGACGAGGGGAATACATTCTACACAGTTCTTAAGCAAGCGGTTTCTTGGTTACAGGAGAAGGAACTTGGCACAAAGTACAAATATACGTTTTTGACGGATGGGTAAGGATGGAATATTACTTTTGAATACTTATTTTTATTTTGATTATTTTAATTCTGAGTATGCAGTTCCATAACCCGTAAGTGTAACATTGTGTAACTTATAGTTAATCCTGTTTTGTAGGTCATGGGACATGGGGAAATTTCTTTACACTCAATGTAAATTGAGTGGCATCAGATTCCCACAGTTTGCAAGAAAGTGGATCAATATCAGAAAGTCTTATGGGAATTTTTATAAGGTCAGAGTTGTGATGTATTTAATTCAACTATAGTGATGCATAATGTATTTAATTCAACTATAGTTAAATGTATGTGATTGTTGTTATTTATTTCAATGTAGTAATAGACAGATTGTTTTTATTCTAATATAAAATCTCTAGGACCAGTTTAAAACTGGTTATTATCAGATGTTCTATTTAAGATTTAGACAAGACATAACCAAAGACTGCTGGGGCAGTCAAAAAAATTATCACAGAAATTCAAAGCCTCTCATGCTGGTGTTTTATAGGTTGCTCGTTCTCAAACTAAACTGATCTGCATGCTGGAGAATCTTGGCATGAAGTATGAAGGACGCCCCCACTGTGGTCTGGATGACTCCCGAAACATTGCCAGAATAGCAATCCACATGCTTAAGGATGGCTGTCAGCTCCGGGTCAATGAGTGCTTACATTCAGGGGAACCTCGGAGCGTGCCTGTCTCTGCCCTTTTTGAAGGAGCACCAGCACCACAAAATCCCAAGAGCAGAGACTGAAAAGATTCTTTATGCAAAGTAACATTTTAGATCCTGGATGTGGACAAACTTGTTACTGTGTGACCAAATCTCTTGTTGATTTAAACTACATTGAACAGTACATAATTAATTTTTTTCAGTATTCTGTATTGTCTTATTTTGTGATTATAAACTTAAAATCTTACATTTCACTTCGTAGTAGATCCTGGGGATGATATTGCACTCACACCCATTCAGTTCTGTACACCGCCACTCGCTTTTGAGGACCTTGCAATCTGAAATACAAAGCAGTTTTGTATCTTCTCTTTTTTTTTAAGTCTGACGTATGATCGATAATTGCACATTTGTTTGACTTTATGTTGTCTGTGTACTGAAGACAAAAGATTCATTTTTATTATTTTGTCAATAAACAAGATTATACGTCTCTGTTGAAACTCCAATAATCTGAAGTGTACATTTAAGTAACATTCAGCCCTTTTTTTCATAAATTGTGGTGAACTAATTTTGCATGTTAAGCTTATTCATTCGTGTACTTTGCTCTCACACTCAGGGTAAAGTTAAAAGGATGATATGGTTATGCAACATTCTGTGAACACAAAGTTCATTTTGAGTAATACAAAAGTATGTCATTGAAGTAATACAATATACCATGAATTAAAACAATGATTGATTATAATATTTAAAACAATGATATGCATCTTTCCTTACAAACACATGAATGTATAATGTTTTTAAAGGGATTGTGAAATGAAAAGTGTCCAAAAGATGGCGACAAACAGCAACAAAACAAAACTTCCACAAAAGAGACAGCTTGGTATTATTAGTATGATCTTCATTAAATCTCACATACATTTGCTCATATTATACACAGAGCAAAGTCCAGCTTTTGAACAAATAGTCTCCAACTGGATTGCTTTAAATTTGCTTTAAACATTATTTATTTTTTTGAACTCCAGTAATATTAACATCTGTATATATATATATATATATATATATATATATGTATTATTAACATCTGTATATATATATATATATATATATATATATATATATATGTATTATTAACATCTGTATATATATATATATTTTTTTTTAAAAATGTATTCATTTTTTTGAACTCCAGTATTATTAACATCTGTGTATATATATATATATATATATTTTTTTTTTAAATGTATTCATTTTTTTGAACTCCAGTATTATTAGCATCTGTATATATATATATTTTAAATGTATTCATTTTTTTGAACTCCAGTATTATTAACAGCTATATATATATATATATATATATATATATATATATATATATATATATATATATATATATATATATATATTTAAATGTATTTAATTTTTTATTTACCATCAAAAACAATTGGAACAAAACCAACACCCCATCTTCCCAACTTAACTGATGAAACAGCTGTCTGGGGTCGCGTCCAATAGGATTGCTCGTGACTTTCCAACGTCACAACCCAGTCGACCAATCACGCTCGTTGTTTACGCGCGCGTCTCGGACAGCGTTTATATAATTTATTATTGTGTCTTATAAGACAGCGAACGAATATCACAAGACGTCGAGCAGCACCGCGATGCACATGACAAGAATAAATAAACAAACCCTTTACATTTTCAATAAAACGCCGCAAACGCAGGCTCAAAGGAATGAAAAACATTCTAAACATAATCGTAAACAAAAATAAATCATAACGGTTTGTTTACAAAACAATAATAACGTCGCGATCCGTAAGTGGGCGTGGCTAGGTCTGTGACGTAGCGCGGCGCAGCTCCTCCATACACCCAGCGCTGACCGCATGCGGAGAAGATAGGCGGAGACACGCAGGGAAGCAGACGCCTCGGTCCTTCTTTCATTCTAACGCGCTGGACGCATCTCAAGATATTTCCTCTCATGTGGTATCAAAGGACGCGATGGCGGGTTCTCCAGCCCCTTTGTGACTTTTGATGTGGTCCTGCTGAAGATGGAGAAGATGAAGCCCAGCCCTGTGTTCCTGGAAGCAACCATGGCATCGTTGGGATGTTGTTTGGCCATGGACGGATGAAGCAAGTGAAAGCATCACCATGTTGCCAAGGTGATTGGTCAGCATCTCCATGAGAACAAGGAGGAGAAGGCATCTGCGTTAGGATGGCTGAGGAGAAGAACCTGAAGACAGCCAGATTATGGAGGGATGCTGCCCTGCGCTCCAGAAAGCTTCGCAGCAATCTGCGACAGCTCACTATTTGCACCAAAAACAGTCA
Source organism: Triplophysa yarkandensis (assembly GCA_033220385.1). NCBI lineage: Eukaryota > Metazoa > Chordata > Actinopteri > Cypriniformes > Nemacheilidae > Triplophysa > Triplophysa yarkandensis. Next base: position 3,453,082 of record CM065666.1, read on the forward strand.
GAAACTCACATTGCCCGACGATATCAAGGAGATCGAGGTCCTCAATCTGGGGAACAACTCCTTGCAGGAGCTCCCAGAAGGTCTGGGCTCGACCCTGACCCAGCTTCGCATCCTCATTCTCCGGAGGAACAAGTTCTCCTCCGTTCCCTCTGCTGTGTTTCAGCTTAGCCATTTGGTCGAGTTGGACATCAGTCACAACTGCTTAAACCACTTTTCAGAAGACATCGATCTTCTAAAAAGCCTTAGAAAGTTGTGCATCAGTCATAACAAAATCCAATACCTGCCATCTCAGATTGGGACTTTGCGGTTCCTGGAGGAGCTTGACGTCAGCTTCAATGACCTACGTGATCTTCCCAGGTCCTTGTCGGCCCTTGGGAAGCTCAGGACGCTTGATGTAGATCACAACAAGCTGCAGCGTTTCCCAGCTGAGATCCTTGCCCTCAGTGACTTGGAGGAGCTTGACTGCTCTGGGAATAACCTTGAGGGTCTTCCGGGGAACATCATGATGCTTAAGTCTATTAAAATCGTGTGGCTCAGTGGCACCCATCTCACCTCGCTCCCCGAAACGTTCTGCGAGCTGCAAAATTTGGAGAGCCTGATGCTCGACAATAATTGCCTCACAAAACTGCCGCAGTCCTTCGGCAAACTGCAGAAGTTGAAAATGCTCAATTTGTCATCAAACTCCTTTGATGATTTCCCTCAGGTTGTCATCAAAATTGCTAGTTTGGAGGAGTTGTACTTAAGCCGGAATAAGCTGACGTTCCTCCCTGAGGAGTTGGGACAGCTGTGCAATCTTGCTAATTTGTGGTTGGATAATAATAGAATAACGTTTCTCCCAGACTCTATTGTGGAGCTAGGGAAACTAGAGGAGTTGGTCTTACAGGGTAACCAGATTGCCATACTCCCAGACAATTTTGGAAAACTTGCCAAAGTGAACATATGGAAGGTGAAAGACAATCCTCTGATTCAACCACCGTATGAAGTCTGCATGAAAGGAATCCCCTACATAGCTGCCTATCAGAAGGAGCTTGCACATTCCCAAACTGCGGTAAAACCCAGACTTAAACTTGTTTTGATGGGTCACAGCGATGCAGGGAAAACCAGGCTCAGGCAGTGCATCATCAGCAAACCATCAGATGCCAAGATGGCAACTGGAGGTAGAGGGGTGGATGTCACAAACTGGGTAGCGGATGCTGACCGGAGTCTCTCTTTCATTGTTTACGACCTGTCAGGTAAACAAAACTATGATCTTATCAAACCCTTTTTCCTTTCTCCTGGAGCCCTGTATGTACTTGTTGTGAATCTTAAATCATACACGTCAAAGACCTTTTATCCTCATGTTGGGTATTTTTTGCACCTGCTGGGTGCCAAGGTGCCACATGCGGTTGTGTGCATCGTGGGAACACACGCTGACCTATGTGAAGAGGTGGAGGTTGAAGGAAAGAGCCTGGATATTCACAGGCAAATTTCGATCCAGGAAAAGTTGGACACCGAATGCCTACATGTGCTTGCTCTGCAGGTTGACGGAGCTCTTGAGCATGGCTTTAACGTTCGGACGTCCAACCCACACATGCTCTTTCACGGGGTTACGGATAAAAACCTAAGACGCAAAAAGTCCCAGTTGCAATACATGCTGAACAATCGATTACAAATCCTCTCTCCTGTGATTTGCGTCAGCTGCGTGGCAACACAGAGAAACATTCAGCACTTGAGAGAGAAGCTCATGTCCGTGGCCGATCACAGGGAGATTTTCCCCAACCTTCACAGAGTGCTGCCCAAATCGTGGCAGATGCTTGAGGAGCTGCATTTTAAACCGCAGGATTTATGGCTGTCCTGGTGGGATTCGGCCCGGTTGGGTTTGCAGGCCGGACTGACGGAAGACCGCCTGCAAAGTGCCCTGTCCTACCTGCATGAGAGCGGTAAACTGTTGTACTTTGAAGACAGCTCGACGCTTAAAGAATACGTCTTCCACAATCTGCCACGGTTTATTGCCATCTTAAACGTCTTTTTTCAAAAGGACCTAGCTTCGACGCTCGAGAAACTGGAGACGGAGGAAGATGATGAAGATCCACACAACGCTACCCAGATGAACAATCACGTGGAAGAGTTTTTGTTGCATGGTGTGTTGCCTTCAAACGTCATCCGCTTGCTGCTCAAACCCTTAGTACAGACGCAGCAGGACCTGCATCTGATCATGGAACTTCTGGAAAAAATGGGGGTGTGCTACTGTGTCAACAAACCTCGCGGTAAGCCTCTTAATGGTGCCACCGTCTGGTATAAGTTCCCCAGTCAGGTCAGCAACGACCAGCCCCACGCTGAGCCCTCAACCGGTGGGTGTTCATCTGTCCCTGGTCAGGTCTTCTCAGTTGAACATCTGTTAATTGAATACAGGTTTCCTTTTCTCACTCCTCTTGGACTTTTTGCACGATTTAGCGTGCAAATTAACAGCCATGTGGTGCAGCGGTCAGACGGAAAGCATCATATCTTTGCCTACCGGGGTAAAGTGCCGGTGACGGTGAGTTACAGGCCCTCTCGGAGCAGACTACAGGGCGAGACCCTCTCCATTTCCAGCCATGCATCTTTGCCAAATATCTGGACGGCTTGGCAAGCCATTATTCCCCTGGTGGAAGAGCTAAATGTTCTTCTGCAGGAATGGCCTGGCCTTCACTACTCGGTGCATGTCCTGTGTTCCAAGTGCCTGAAGAGAGGATCCCCAAATCCACATTCCTTCCCAGGTTAGTCCATCTTGTTTTGTTTTTTTTATATTATTTTGTGCATTGTGCCACATTTTTTTATATTTTTGTGTAGTTAGGCAGCATTTAAAATTGAAATCGATTCAACAAATTGTATTCATTCCGATCTAAAAATGGTTTTGCTTTATGTGAAATGGAAACGTTAATCCATCATCCATACCTGGGCAAGCAAAGGTAATACTAATACAATATTGACACAACAGGTAGTCTTTACACTTAGATATCTAGTGTTGGGATTTATTGCCAAGTAAACATTAAAAGGGTGCACAAAAGGGTGACTCATTGTAAAATTATTTTAGGCCTTATCTTGACTAAACAAAAGAATGAGAGATATGGCTAGCGGTGGAGGGGTTGTCTCACTGGGCTTGAAGCCACACCTAGAAACACAAATGAGCTTGAGCTGTCCGCCACGCTGCTGAGCACCCATGCTTTCATAGTTACATTAGAGGAAAGGGTTGCTATGACAACCTTTTATGCCCCACATCATGGGATGCAAGCACAGCAGGTCAATAGTGCAGCACAGAGAGCTTGGATTTATTGATATGGGTGTCAGGCCTACCTCAATGGAAGCCGATAACTTTATTTATTAAGACATCACCCGGCAAGGTTCTTAAGTGTCAAATACATGGCTTGGAGAATATTCCTGCACACTGTAAAGTGTGATTTGTTTGATTTGTTTTCAGTATTGAAACTGGCATAGGAGGGTGTGGTGACAGCTTATGTAACTTATTTATGTCACATGGCAGAAACAGCAATTATTTGAGCGTATGTTATGAAGTCTAGACAGATGAGTTTTGTTTTATGGTTTCATCTTGGAAGGCGACACCGACTCCAAAAGCATTTCGACACACCTAACGATGTGCATGTCATTGCATTTGGTAATTAAACACAGTGCCAACTGGCACTTGCACACAAAAAAGGGCTTAATCTTCGTAAAACTAACTGTACTGTTCCATTTTTATGCAAACCTTAACCAGCTGGGATCGTGGTACATTTTTGTGCAGTAATGAAGTTTGTTGAAAGTTCAAACAGCTGGAGTTTATCACATTTAGACATGTTTTGACTTTAATACTCGAAAGTATCCAATCGACTGTCACATTATGCGTTGTGTCCTTTACAATTCAAAGAAAACTATTTTGCTGTTTTCATTTATTCATCCTCTTTTTAAACCTGTATGACTTTCCTTCCGAACAACATGTTAGGTTTTTTAAAGTTATCGGAAAAATATTTTGGGAAAGGGTATCGCCATTGTTTGGTGACCAACATTTTTCGAAATATCTTGCTTTCTTCTGCAGATCACAAAATATGTCAAACAGATTTAAAATGACAAGAGGATGAGTAAATAAAGACAGAATTTGCTTAGCTTGTTGTTTTCATCAAATGCATTTTGAAAGTCTTATGTTTTTGGGGCAGGCCTTTGGGACTTAAGACTTTCTGCGTGCAGGAACGATTTGTTTGTTAGATTACTCTATTAATTTGCAATTTTATTAAGGAAGTTACGTAGTATGTTTGTTTTCATACTTTTAAATATTTAATGTCTAACATATTTGCATCATGTTCAAAAGGCTGTTCTCTTTTCTAGCCCTTTCTCTTAAATATTTGACCCTCTCCTGTCATATCAGTAGGTTAACATGTGCTTGATTGTAAGGACTAGTTTGGCCTAATGGATGCATTAACCCTTAATCACAGATTACTTTAAATGACTATATTAGTCGGGTCAATAATGTCAAAAGACACCGACTGCACATTTAATGTGCAAGCTGGCAGAACGGGAGATCTCCTTTACCTACCTCGCCATTGGCAGGTGAAGACAAGGTTTTTTACTCCCACCATATTTGGGAATGATATTCTTGCATGTGGATGTAGTTTTGAAGCCGGGATCTCTGACAGACTAAACACACTGAGAGTAATGACCACCATAGAGGGACGACAGTGTGCCGTGGCTTCCAAACCTCTGGCGTTTGGATTTATGTGGATGTTAGAAAGCCGATCCGAAGGGTTTATAAGTTAACTGTTGTTTTATTGTTGCATGTCAGAGCTTGATTTGGTGTACAGGACATACTCCACCCAGATTACCATCGCAAACAGTCCAGAAAGAAACGTTGGTAGACGTGTTTTGCAGTCGATTTAAAACATGCTGACTTAAGCGTGCATGTGAAGACTGGTGCCGTATTTAGTCAAGCAAAGGTCAACAGTTGATCTACGTGTACTGAAGTTATTAACAAGCACAGATATAACAAGCTTCTTCAACAGATAACAAATGACCAGTTATTCTATAACTGGAAAAAATGATGGATATATTTGTAAGGTATAGTCTAGATAAACCTCTCTGTCAGTGATAAAATTGACCAAATCAATGGTACTTTAACAAACCAAGCCAATGACACTTGGTGGATTTCTTGTGAGAAATAAGAGCCCTAACATGTAAAAAACACCTAAAAACGCATCTTTTCCGGCTACATCTAACTCACTAACTCACTACTTTTCTAACCTACTCACTCTATCAAAAAATAAATAAATAAATAAATAATTTTTTTTTTATATATATACTTTTTGTAACTTCTCTCTCTGTGTAACTTGGTAACATTGTTGTAGCACTTGTTCACCTATTGTTGTATCGGCTATTTACCGCTTCATTGTCTCCTCGACTATTGTAAGTCGCTTTGGATAGAAGCGTCTGCTAAATGACTAAATGTAAATGTAAACATGTCCCAGGGTCAGTGCACATCAGGGTTGCTCAGGACTGCACTGTCAGCACATTATATTGAAGTCATCAAGATGACTTGTGTAATACTGTAATTACTTGTGTATAGTACTGTACAATAATCTCAGATGCATTTTGTGTCACAGAGGTTGGTGTCCATGGTGACATAGACCTCTTATTTCTGCACGTCATTTGCTTGACTATTTTAACGTCCATCTCCTTAAGTGACCTCTACTTGATAGGCACCTTTGCTGGTTAAGATATTTTTAGCATCACCCTTCAGAGCCGATGACAAGCTTATGATGGCCGTTCAATATGGGTGGTTTAAATGACAAAAAACATTTTTAAGCGGTGCCTGTTTTTGACTTATATCTGTACAGTTATATTGCAAGACTACCTTTGCTTCAAAACAAAACGTCAGTGATGTTAACTTCAAAAAAATCATGCTTTGTTTTAGGTGCAAAAATATTCGCGAAAAAAATGATACAATTTTAAACTTTTAAATAAGTTACGCAAATCTGCAAATTCAGATTCAAATTCAGAGTAAATACGCCAAAAATATTATGTGTATATTACAAATATATACTCGTTAAATTGTTTTGCATTTCATTAATTTAAATTTTTTTTATATATGTTGGAAAAATGTTGGAATTAAGTAAATATATAAAAAAATAATCTAAGCAGAAAATCTATTATATTTCACTAACTTGATAATTACTATTAGAATTATACATTTTGTTGTGTACATTTCAAATAAGTATTATATGACATAAAATGTGTACATTTTAGAAAAATTAACGATTGTATTTTTACACAATCATTTTAATATTTTCCACAGAGCAAATCCTTTCAATGTTTAAATTTTTTTTTTGAAGTTAATATATTTTTTGCTGATATTTACTAAGCCACATGAAATCTTTTACAGTGTAGATTGTTTTTATAGCACTATGTGCAGGATTGGTTCGACTCTGTGATGTTCCACTGTAATCTCCTTAATGGATTTGACAGAATTACCCAGTGAGTGAAAGGGAGCCTTCACTCCCGGCAAAGACTAAGTGATAGTGAAAAATCGGATATTATGTAGTCGACCTTATGTCACCTGTACATGACCCTTTCTTTGCAAAAGAAGATATATTCTGAAATGTCTGGGTTTGTGTCCATACAGTGAAAGTCAATGAGCGCTGAAGTTGTGTTGAGGTGTCAACACATTTGGAAAGTTTGGTTGAATAAATGAAAAGTTGTCCCTTTAAAATCGCATGATGAGATCTGTTGAACATTGTTCCCCTTTCTGTTTCTGGAAGGAGACCACACGTTTTTAGAACGGGAACACTGTTGTAGGCAGCGGTCATCAGTCCGTTTTTGCGACACATCATAATGTTAAGTTAGTTCAATTGACATGTTTTCCCAAATCTCCCTTAGGGTCAGAGCTTTCAGTAGATAAATTACCGATGTGAACTCGATGTGCACCCAAGATGCACGATGTAAACTTGTGTTTGTAATATGAACAGTATGTCTTTGTTAAAATAGATTTATATGAGCCAGAGCTGTGAATGAGTAATAGGGTTGAACTGTGTTTGTCGTGGTCAACCAGTAGTTCCGCTCAACCCAAGACATGCTTCCCTCTATTCATGAACCAGACCTCCAGACATTCTGGCTATAAAAACATTCTCCTATTGGAGATCTGGGAACTGATGCTGATCTTACGTTTTGGCAGTGTCTGTGTAATCTTTCTTTGAATGCAATGAAGATAATGAAGAAAGAAGAAATTTACTGGAGGAGGATATAGAAGATGTGGTAGTATTACACTTTTAAAAATAACACATTTATAAATTGTGACTTTTGTTCCCTCCGTTGTTCTGGACATTCCTCTATTCAGGGCTCAACTCTCAGTCGGGACCGGCTGGCTATCATATCTTAAAGTAGAACAGGAAACCTGGGGGTGGTTCTGCAATAATAGACTGGGTTTTGTGTTTGGTTTTCACCGTCACACGTGAGAGTGAAAGGGATATGTCTCTCATTTCATGTCTCTGTGATTTGATCCATTATTGCCGGCAGCCAATTACGAAGAATAAAACTCACTGCGGGAGTACACACAACTTTCCAAAGTTGTTGAAAAAAAATCGGTTTAATGTCTCATTATGCATGCGGGTCATGATGTAATTGCTGGTACACGTCACCTCTATGGTATGTATTACTAGTACGTAGTCATCAGTTCTTATTATTAAGGTGACATCATTATATGGGAAAAAGTACAGATGGATATTTCAAAAGAGGATTTTTATTATCTGTTAGATTTTGTAGAGCTGCTCATAATATAATAATATAGAATACAAATATTGTTAGTTGTCACTTAGATAAGATCAACAAGACATTTTTTTTATATTCAATACGTGTCCGAGAATATATTCGAGTGTCAACTGTGTCACTCACAAGGAAATTCACAAAAAGGAATGGATTTTCATAAATATTATCATATTGTGATGTCATATCCATTTTTGCCAAAGTCTGAGAAATAATTGTTCACAATATCAAAATGAACTGTCTACAATGTTACACATATTTGTGAAATCTAAAAAGTTAGAATTTTTGAGTAATACTTTTGTTTATAAAAAAATATTCTAAATAACCCATTTGTTTGCATTCTTGGCTGCAATGTTGACTACAGGCCCAGATTGTTTAAAAAAATTGTCAACTATGTTACCGTTCACTCTGTTACTCAGAGAAGTAAAGGTCAAGAAATAATCCAAAACCAGTTTACACTGATAGAAATAGTTTAACAGAATTAGTTATTCAGTTTCGTGTAGGTCGTTGTTTTGCTTGTTTTAAAAGAAAACTATCCTGATATAATACAATTCTATAGGCCTATCTGTCTTATGTTTGCTAAACATCCTTCAGGACGAAACCTTGCGTTTCAGAGCACCAGAATAATCTGTGTGAGGTGATGTCAATCCTGTTATGTCACACTGTTTCCTAGAGGTCTACATCATAAGCCTACCGAGTTATCCATGTGACAGGTGAAGGACTGCATGAGAACGGACCTGAAGGCTTGTGTTGTGATGTGCAGGCCTGCAGAGATTCACATCAGCAGATTCTTCATGTTAGATTATATCAAGCTGATGGGAATTAGATGTATCCAGTCCTTAATCCCATCTAGTAAGGATGAAATGTTTAAACATGCTCCGTGCATTTTAATGAGAACGCATATGTGGATCTGTGGCTGTCGAAGTATGTTTGAGCGTCTTTACAGAATAAGATCACACATGTGACGGAGGTTTGCTGGTTCACACTGAGTAGATAAGAAGGAATAGATAGGCACTATCACCATGGAGGCACCGGAGTTCTGTTTCAGATGTGGACGTGACTTGCGATAGTCAGGTGTTTACATGTTTCTTTTAGACATTGTTAATTTTAGCATGGTTTTATATTCATCTTCTCTCCGCCTTCAGGGCCTATCCATTTCTGCTAAGTAGATCTGCATCTGCTGAGTGACTTTAAATAACAAACTGTAAAAAATGTTTCTTGTGGCTTAGTAAATATTACAAAAATGATATATAGTTAAATGAACAAAATTCAATCTTTTAACAACATTAAGTCGATTTGCTTTCAGTGGAAAATAGCAAAATAATTGATCAAAAAAAAGGTTGAAACTATAAAATTTACAAATATTTTTGTTAGTTTATGTAAGGAAAGAATAATTTATTTAACAAATATGGATTTGATATACACCCAAATAGTTTAGGTGAATTCTATTAGAAAAATTGGAGTTGATCATTTAATTTCTTTATTGGGATGGACACAAAATTTAAACAGAATAACGTGTAACTGTACTCTTTTTGTTATGCGTTTCATGTAAAAAACACAGTGACATTTTTTTTATATGCAGCAAAGACCTTATTTTATGGGAAATACTTTAAATCATGCAAGGTTCTGCATGAAGAAAAAAATTAATTTTGTAAAGCAATTCTGTTTTTGAGAAAGCGCAGTTATCGTTTATTGTGTCTGTATTCTTGGTTTTGTGCACTTGTGCATTACTGCATGAATGGAGAACAGTGATTGCGGTTCACACAAGATGTTAATGCTTCACGTTTCATTTGTGGATGGTTGCATAACTGCAGGACTGTTATATATGGTGTGTGGACAGATCTGTTCATAGGCAACAGTGAGAACAGCATTGACCTTTGGCAGGAAAGACAGGGTAAGCGTCTTCCAAAGGGAGAGAGGCAGTTATTCCGGGAACCAGTGATCTTCCCTAAAGTGTCTTGTGGTCAAGAATGGTTCCTGTTTTCTTATGAATTTGTTGAAGCAACTTTTTAATATTTAGAGTTTTGGCTGACTTCAGCATGATTGTAACTGCCATAACCAATATATTAATAATTTCATTAATTAATAATTAACAGTATGGAGAGTTTGCTTTTCAAAAGCTCAGTATTCAAATAGTAGACATATTTTCTTTATTTTATTATGTTAGTAAACGAAATTCACAATAAGAAATTGTAAAAACATTGTAAAAACTTATTAACGAAGTTCACACCTCATGACATGGTCAAATCTTCCAGATGAAATAACACTAAAACCAATTTTTAAAAAATTTCTACATTTATATGCACACATGTTCCTGATGTTTGAATAAATGCAATTGATATTATAATTTTTATTTTAAAATTGGCCGAATATTTTATTCCTCGTTGACCCATATACATAATTAGGCCTGTGTGTCACCTATAACTTCACAATACTATACGTTAAGCATTACAATACAAGGACATAATTCGTATCATGAATCATTTCTACACTACTTTTGATTGGAATTTAATTATAAGATTGCTATTTTACGGTTAAACATTGCTTCAATTGTAAGTTAAAAGAAAGTTTTCATGTGCATTTATCATAATTTTTGAATTTTGAATTTTTTTAATCAACTTTATTTAATTATATATGTAGCTATTATATTAAGTTTCAGTTGGCATATTTTTTGTGTTGAGATTTAGTTAGGTATAACCTCGAAACACAGCCTTTACATAAAAAAAAAGAGTAATTTAAGAGTAATTGTTTCTTTGCCAATCTTAAGATCCTCAAGTATTTCCCCTCAACCCTTACACATAATATCACATAATATCCCACTGTGTGTGTTTCTGGCTGTGATATTCCGTGTAGTGTATAACAGTGCATTTACGAATCCTTATCCTTCCATTAAACATTTTAGCTTCGAGAGCTCTGGTTTTCTCTCTGGGGGATTTCTGCATCCCTAAAATCAATAGAAATTGAACTGTGTGTGTGATGTCAGCTCACACATCCTGACTGCAGCGTTGTGGACAGCAGTCAAGCGTGTGTGCGGTGATCTCATTACACACCAGATGTGAACATCTGTCTTAAAGTCTGGCCAGATGACGGATCAAGCTTACGGCGGCCCTTTTGCTGTCCGTGTTCGATGCAGTTGTAAAGAGGACTGACTTAGAGACAGTCTCCATTTCAATATATTTGAAAGAGGAAGAAGGGTCAGCTGTCTTGTCATCTTATAGGCCTGTAGATTGACTGCTTTGATGGTGTCATTATGAGCAGCATGCTGCTCGACCTTACACAAGGTCTCTGCTCTGTGAAGCAGATGTGATGAGGGTATTTGCTGTCTTATGTTTCATTGAAATCCACTCTCAGTGTTGTTGGATAAACCACAAGCACGATGAATGGGGTTTAATGGTATACATATCCTGTCTATAGTTCATTGAAATTAGTTGATGATGCAGCAATAAACACTTTTCTAAAAGGGAGAGTTTACTAAAAGTAAACATTTCAGACTTCCACTGTGACATTTCTCAAAATATCGTTTTTGGTGTTCCACAAATGAAAAAGTAGTATATAAGTCATGCAGATAAACAGCTTTATAATCTGTAAAGTGAGCAGTTTTTAGTTATACATTTTGGAATTTGCATATTGGTGCATCCTAATTTATAACAGTTTGAAAAAAGTACACATTACAACCTATTTTTTTTCCTAAGAAAACGAGTTAATTTAAAATTTCATACTTATTTTAATGTATTAATTTATTTACAGACATGATTTACTGATATACAATTTAAATTATAACTATTTAGGAGAACTTATACACAATGCATATTTCTTAATATTAATTTATTCATATAAGTAAATAATAACATACATGTATAGACTTTCAATATAAGATATTTTAGATATTTAATTGTTCCTTAAGTTTACTTGCAATAGGTCCGCTTTAACAAAAACAAATACACTTAAATATATCTTTAGGTTGACTAAAGCGCTATTTATGCACCAATAAAAAAAATTAAGGAAAATTATGTTTAAGCAGACTTTAAGAATGCCAATTTTCGTACACCACAAATGCAATCGAAGTGTATTTTTACAAGGACATAAGATGTAAATGTCATATGATGGATGCAAGATGTAAATTTGCAGTGTACTCGGCATTAAATAAATATTTGAATATATTTATTTTCCTAGGGAAATTCTTCGTATTTAATAAAGAATATTGCATGTCGATCAAGTGAGGTCAAGTTAGGACTTGAACTTGCTTTTAAGATCTGAGCAATGTGTTTGTGTTTGGTTCACCATTAGAAAAGAAACAGTAATGAAAAAACATGTTGAGAAATATCTGGAATAAGATGAAATAGAGGCATTGAAATTACATTTGTGCTTGAATAAAAGACCAAAGGAAAGAAAGTAACAATGAGCCTTGAATAAATGTTTATGAATTCCTCAGTCTTCAGGTCTGCGAAGGGCCGACTGTGCTGTGGTTTTATTCAGAGAGAGAGATAGAGATCGGCCTTTTCTTCTGTTGATTTTTCCTCATTGTCTGTGATAAATGAAGTCTGATGATTCTGAATATGAGTCATTTTCCTTTTACAGTCATGCGCTTCGTTCATGACCCATGCAGTGACACCGAGAGAAGTTATCCAGGCTCCGGGCCTATTCCTGGAAGATGAGAATTTGAACGAATTCTATAATAACCAATAGCTTTCTTTAACTTTTAAGACCTTTTTTACTTACTTATCTTACATGACCTCTACAGTGCCTCCTATTTAAATATTTAGGAGTGTTTCTTCATCCTATCCCAACTCCCAACCATCTCTTCTTTATCACTATGCTCAGATCAGTATTGGGTAACTAGTTTGATTCACTCCATGGTTAGAGACAGCTACTTTTGAGTCTTACAGATATGCAGATTTATTGGATTTCTCATGATATCTGATGCGTTTCTTAAAGCAAGCATGTGAGATTGACTTTTAACCTTGAGCACTTGGCTCTTTCAGCAGAGCAGACGGCTGCATGGAAATCTCATCAAGCACCGACGGAGACATCTGAATCCAGACGGCTGTTAAGCTCTGGCCACGTGCCGATGAATAAATGCAGTGCGACGCGTATGTTTGCATTGGAGTTTATTGTTGTATTCTGTTATATTGGATTGTGCTTGTGTGTGAACAGAAAAGAATCTACTGCTGGTTCGGAATAAGTCAAGAGTTCATGTTCCTCGTTGTCATATGCAAGACCAGATTAGTTGTCATCATTTATTAACCCTATTGGCATTCAGACCCTTTATATGACCCATTCATCTGTGAAACACAAAAGAAGATATTTCGAAATGACGTTTTGTAATTCAGGTTATTCTAAATATCTTGTTTTGTGTTCTGCATAAAAAATACGGTTCATACAGGTTTATGTATGGCGAGTAATTCATATTTTTTTTGTACATGGTAAAATTATTCCTTTAATTTTGTACCATTCATTTATATTGATGCATTTTTCAATATATCTTCTTTTGTGTTCTGCAGAAGGCCACGTGGCTCGCAACATTGTTTTATTTAGAATAGAACAAATCAGGCAGAATTGCACGGCAAGCTTTATTTCTGGTAATTCCGGAGGCAGTTTGTTTTGGCAATCCGTTTGTGAATCCACATCCTCTGGACACTCAGGAAAAGGATGAAGCATTCCAGAATTTCTTTGACCCGGTTTTCAAACTTGACAAGGGCTGCAGAGCAAGTCACAGCGCGTACGCGCAAAAAAATGTTTAGAAATATCTGGAATGTGACTTGGATTACTACCCTACCAGTTAAAATTGTGGGACATTAAACGTATTATTTAAAAAAAACTTTTCATGTAAAGGTGTATGGCAAAATTCTGAAAGTAGTTTCATAGATAAAAATCTACTTAAGCAAACATTTTTTTAATAATAAATCGTCGATTTCACTTAATAGAAATGTTTTCAAATGAATGTCTTTGGCTAAATGCAAGAAAGAACAGCCAATAAGAGCGCAGAATAGAAAACATTTCTGAAAATTTCTGAAAAAAAAAGGGTGACTACACTGAAGATGATCAAATAAAATACATTTCCATTTTTTCTTTTTTTTATCTTAACCTGATTCCCGTGGTTTCCTTTGTTTGATTTCATACATTTCATAAATCAAAAATCGAGTTTAAAATGATTCAAAAATTGGTAAAAAGTTGAATATAAGTGAGCCTTTGTCCATTTTTTGCATTTACATAATTCTAATATTTTCTCTGCTATAGAAATCTCCCTTTTCTGTATCAGCTTTTGTATCAATATTTAGAAAACCCGGACAAGGAATGTGGCTCAGAAATACATGGACAAGCAGCAGATTGCGAGAGTGAAGCCAAAGCCAGACATGAGTCGTGCGTGAGTGTAGCAACAGTGGGTTTTGTTATGGAGATCGGCTTTATTGTTTCATTCAGCGAGTTGTTTCCTGTGTCAGCGAGTACAGGATGTTTAACAGAGGTGTGCTTTCATTAAGCTTTGTATCTAGGCTTGACATAAAGCGTGTGTTCATCAACTCTGAGCTTTATACTGTAGATTCGGGTCTTTGTCCTCATGGCCTCCGAGGCCCGGAACAGGTTTACTTCTGTATGAAGTATGTGACACAGGATTGGCTCTTCTTTTTATTACTGAAATTTTCTCAAGGTGTTGGGTGACCGTGTTTAAGTCCGTTGTAAGAGATCATGAGTGTATTTGTGCTTGATATGTGTGGAAAGAGAGTATTACAGTGGATGATTTGTCTTAAATGATTCTTACAGTTTTTAACAAAAGTCACTTATTCAAACATATTGGGTTTGTTTAAGGCAGAAACACATACATTTTTAACTATACGCTTCTGTCATTAATCACAGTAAGATAAGAGTACACTTTTGTACACTCTGTATCTGTGATTTTGTCGAAAAAAAGTTTTGTAGGGGATAATTTAGGGTTGTTAGTTGCTAGATGTAATAATATTTTTTGTTCAAATTATGAAAATTTGTGCTGTCAAATTGATAAGTCATGATCAATGTCATAGAATGTACAGAAACACACAGAAGTCATTATATTATATTTTTGAACCGATTTATCCACTTGATTAACCTTCATTAATCAATTCTAAATAAAATATTTGTTTTTAATTATATAACCATAAACATTGATTTTGTTTCTGGATAATCGCTTTCATGTACATGTTTGCATTTATATATATATATATATATATATATATATAATGTGTGTCATGCATATTATATAATATACAATATATAAATCCGTTTACTTATTTACTTACTTATTCGAACAATATATCGAATAATTAACCTCGACTCATCAATTCTAAATAAATGTTCGTGTACATAATGTTTTTATATAAAACCCTTTAAACAAAGACATTGTTTAATAATCTTTACATTATAAAAAATTTTAAAAAACAGAGTTGTCAAATTGATTAAATGCAACAAATCGATTCCAGAATAGATGTTCATGTTTAGAGTTGTTTTCTGGAAATTATTATTATTTTTTTACAAAATTCAAAATGTAAAATAATTGTGTTGTGAAATTGATAACGATAAATCAATTCTCAAAAAAACTGTATGTTTTTAAAATGTGTGATTATATAATATTTAATGAACAAAAACCTTTATTTTGTTATCAATTAATCACATTTGTACTGGAGCTTTAAATGAAATATATCATATCCATATCCTTGATCTAAATACTATTATTTTATGTTTTATTTGTAAAAAATGTCTTTAGCTATTACATTTACATTTACATTTAGTCATTTAGCAGACGCTTTTATCCAAAGCGACTTACAATAGTCGTAAAAGTAGACATAGTCACTGTAATTCCTTATCTCATCTCATTAATGAATGACAATATTAGTCTCAGAGAATTGACTGACTCTACTTTAACGTAACGCCAACATTGTCTTTAGTTTGTGTTTAAAATTCCCTCAGGCTCACATTGTCTAACCTCTGTCTTTAAATAGCTAACCGGATACCTGACCTGTTAACCGTGTTTAGAAAGCTCAAGGCTCTGGAGTCTAATGGATTGCTGGGGGCAGGGTGGCGGTTTTATTTTACCTCCTGCAGTGCAGCTATACAGTCAGTGGTCTCGACCCGAAGACCCCTCTCATATACCTGAGCCGTTTACATCACTCATTATTTCCCCCATCAGGAAGAGGAACTACTTTGCCTTGTAAGGGATTCCAAGAAAGCAACTTTTAGGGTGTTATAGCGAGAACAGAATGCCTGGCAGAGAAACAAACATGCCTGAGAATGCACCTGTATGTAACTCTAGGCAAACGTTAACACACAAACCGGCGGATTCTTTATCCATGATGTCAGAGTTTTATCCAGCCACATATTCACAGCATTATAAGACTAAAAAGGTTTGAATCATCAAACGCACTCCCCTTTTTTCCCATAACGGGATCTCTGCTAATGATTTCAGAATCTCTGTGTGCTCTGAATACATGTTGAATCACTAATGACAGCTTTCACAATCACTGTACACTAACCTATGACAACTGTTTGCTCATATCAAACAACTCTGGTTGCTGTGGCATCTGCTGGTTGGCAGGCCCTGCCATGGCCTCCATCTAAAAGTGAAAATCCTCCTTTATTTAGAACGGATGAGAGCGGGAGTCAATAGAACTAATGGAGTATAAGTCATGTACCCATCAGAACATTGTGACGAGGGCACCACGGGGCATAGGACCCGCCGCTATGATGCTGGCGTTTGTTAACCCGGAGTGTTATTTTGTGCAACTAGGCTATTAGTGGTGCTTTGATTAAGGAAGTTTCCACATTTGCCCAATCTAAGGTTGATTCTTTAAAGCTGACTGTATATCATTTGTCAGGAAATTGCATCATTAAACAGCTTTATGACTTCATTCACACGCCGTGCAGAACGCTTGACTGCTGATAGGGGAGTTGTTTTATTGAAGCTCAAGAAAATGAGTTTACGTAAGGAAGACTATCGTCCGTCACCTTAGAATTATAAGGTTTAATCTGCATACTGGATAGTTTTGAGATATTGAGCTTTTTTGCAAGTTTTGTGTATCGGATGCTTTAGGTAATAGTATGAGGAGCAGCTCTCTGTCATAAAAATGTGTTAAAAAGTTACAGTTCCGTCGTTTTAACGAACCTTATTTCGTGTTTTTTGGATGTTTTTTTAGACATTAAGACATAGAAAGTACTGCCAAATGTTTGATCTAAATGTTTCATCCACAGAGACAAATTATTAGAGATGAGTATTGATGAAATAACATATGAAATAATATACTATAATATGGTACAATTTAAGCTATTAGTCACATTATGAGGGTGGCTACTCTATAAATATAAAACATAACCTCAAACCTAAAAAAAAGTACTATAGTTTCAGTTTCTCTCCATAACAAAGATTATCAATTAAACAGTCAACCTTGAGGTTTCTTTTATACATTGTTCTGTTTTGCATTGTTTCTCAGATATTTTTCCCCGCCGTTGAGGAGCCGTTGAGGAGGCCGATCACATGACAAAGAAAGCCGATTGGTCCTCTTGTGTATATTGCAAATGCTGACTGGCTTGTAGATAGCATCTTATCGATCCAAATTATTGGATTTTGTAGATAACTGCGTTTTACCAAATCCTGCATAAAAACAAACATTGCATATTGTAAATAAGTCGACACAGAATACCAATGTGTGACTTATTACATTTTGAGCAAAATGTCACATAGATCCATGTAATTCTAAAGTGAAGATCTTCAGGTCTTTTGTTAACAGCAGAACAAACCTGAATTAAAGGGATACCCAAAAAATTATTTACTCACCCTTTTTGATATTTCCCATCAGGTTTATTGTATGGGCACAAACCTATGCAAGTGAATGTGTGCAAGACACCAACATTCTTCAAAATGTTTCCATTTCCATGCTTTTAAAAAGGGAAGTCACATTTTTCAAATGAAAAAAATGAGAGTAAATGATGACAAAATTACCATTTGGGCGAACTGCCTCTATTCCTTGAGTCTAATTGGTTAAATGATAAATAATATAACGATTTTGTTGTGAAGAAATGTAAAGTTGGATTTATGAATCCTATGTTTTATACCTTTAGATTTTTAGATATTAGTTAAATTAACAAAGTAACATTTTAAACATTAGAAGCTGACGTGCAGTTTTTATGTAATTATGTGTGTGGATTCAATGATAAAAAGTAGCATACACAGTGCATTTAAAGGGAAACTTTACAAATCTTTACTAGAAATTAAAATCATGTATTATTCTTCATGTGAAGCTTTTATTACTTTCTTTCTCCTGCAGGACACAAAAAAGATATTTAGAAGAATGTCGGTACCCAAACAACATTATTGACTGTGTTTTATGAACACTTCTCAAAATATCTTCTTTTCTTTGTTTTACAGAAGTCATGTCCCTAGACATTAGGGTAAACTAATGAGGGCAACGTTTTAAGCGATACCTTCTCAGTATGTGCAGTCCCTATATATCGAACCTACAGCCTTTGTTCTGCTAATGCCATAGCAATTGATCTGCAATATATACCTTAAAAAACGTATTATATTGTTATGTTCGTAAATGATTTAACATGAAACATGATTGAAAACACAGTAAAAAAAAGACATACTTCATGCTTAAAGATTCTTTACTGTAACATTGGTTAAGACTGTTATCAGTGTACAGATGGATGTCTGTTGTTCTCACACAGCAGACAGTCTGACTGCGTCTGCGCTTAATAATCTTTGCCACGGACACATGATGTAATGCTTTTTTTACTGCAGTGGGGCTGATCCCACTTAAGTACTCAAAGTGTGTCCATTTGGCTTCGGACATGCTGACTAGATGACAGGAATCATCATTACAAGGCTCTCTATTTATAGAACACTTTCCCATCAATTTGGGACACTTAGTCTGAATACAAGGTACTTGTTTTGTTGTACACATCAATTAAGAGTCTTTCAGCATCCTTAATATTATGTTTTGCTCAAGTGGGTGGTCCGTTATAGAACGTTGCCGTCGAGAATTCTACATTGTTCAGACATATTTTGGGGCTGCTTGCCTCAAATGACCAATCATATGCTCTAAATATAATAATAATTTTGTAATAATTTGTGTGTGTTTTTATTCTTATTGAGTCTGGTGTGTAAAGGGTGTGTGGGCGATTTGTGTACATAGCAGAGCATCTTTATTTGTGTATCACATGCTTATTTATAAATGAAGTTTTATCGAATAAAACATGTGACTTATTGGTTAAAACTGAATTTAAAAATAATTGTGACTGTTTTCATTCCCATGACCCTATTGGTCATTTGGGACACTTGGTAAAAATGTTTGGTAGACAGTGTCATCTTGTGGTTATGTCGGAGCATCTTTTTACAATTTTGTGTTGTATATCTCAACTCTGGTTGGATTGGAACAATGCTACGATAATAAAGAAAAATGTTAAATTTAATCATTGAATACAATTAATAAAAAAAATCTACAAAGTTAGAAATCAGATAAATCAGATTAGTTTTCAATTCATTTTCTTGAATTCATTTTCAGGGGATAGTTTACCAAAAAATGAAATGTATCAGCATAGACCTGTCAAATTTGACATTATTCTGCAAAAGAGAAGAAAAGTGTTGGTCCCATTTACTTACACTGTATATAAACAATACCACTGACACATTTCTCAGATTTTCTTCTTTTGGGTTTTTTTGTCTTTTGGGTTAACCATCCCGTTAATAACTGAATAAAACCATCTGTAAAATATTGTTCCACTATGAATTTAGGAAACCCTCTCAACTTAGTTCTCTCTCTGTGTTCCTCTGTGTTGCAGGTGAGCTGTTAAGCCAGCCTCGACCTGAAGGATTGACGGAGATCATCTGCCCCAAGAACGGCTTGGAGCGGGTCAACGTGGCGCTAGTTTACCCTCCAACCCCAACTGTGGTCAGCCCCAGTCACAAATGACGCTCACTTTTCCTGAAGTTGCCTACAAATCCTCTAACCACTGCACATTTTTACGCCGTTTTATTGACACGTTTACATACACAAATATACAAGTGTGTGTGTGTTTGTACGTGCTGATGTGTGCACTTCTACATGCCACTTCCTGTTGCCTCTGCTGCCCTCATCTTAGGGGTATTATGGAGCACCGTACACCTGAGAAATTTAGTGAAGGTTGACGGATGACACTTTTAAATGTAAGTTTGGTTCACAGTTTTTTTTAAGCTTTGTTTTTAAGCATTTAAATGAATAGAGTTATGTTTGTATTTGATTCTTTCATTCATGCTTTTCTTTTAGGGTCAACAGCTCTGACTGCCAAAACACGCTGAACTGACAGTTTTACAAACTGTTGCACCTACATTTTGTTCACTCTCTACTTGTTGGTCCACTAGATGTTCATCTGAAAAGCTTTTTATTCACTTTAGGCTTTTATCCACACTGAGCTTTCCATATTTGCTCATCTGACAGTTCTTGAAAATCCCCAATCGTACCCAGAAGCGTTTAAGAGACTGAAACCTCATCTGCACTGCTGTTGTTGGACTTGTAAAGACTGATACGAGAGGATAGATATCGGCTTGAACTATTTAAATTATCTTGTACTATAAACGCATGTCTTTGAAATGCAGGAGGGATGATGGACTTTGTAAAATGCACTAGAGGTTTAGATGTATTCAACAGGCCAGGAAAGAATTGATTTCTTGTTGGGATACTTCTTGAGTTCTCCCTGATAGTTATTAATTTATCTCACCCTCTGGCCATTTTAAACCTGTATGCTTCCTTTTTTCTGCAAGACATAAATGAAGATATTTTGAGATATGTTGGGAAACGAACAGGAGCGGCACTCATTCACTTCTGCTGAATGGAAACAAAACCCATGCAAGTGAGTGGGATTCAGTTATCACATTCTTCAAAATATCTTGATTTCTGTTCTGCGAACGAAGGTTATGCAGATTTGAAATGGAGGGAGGATTCTGAAGGGTGGAGGGACAGAATTTTCATTTTGGGTTTATCACTATCACTTTAAGGTAGTTGGTAGTTTTAATAAAGAGAACACTTATTTAAGTAACACATGCAACCAAAGACATCAAATATCTCCCATGTCTCTACCCGCCTTCTATCTCTTTTCCTTTAACAATTTTACCTTTATACTCTTTAAAGCTTAAACGGAGTCTATACCATGGCAGAGACATTTATGTGCATCAATACAGACATTCTCCATCAGAAAGGTATTATTGTTTTTGATTATGTGAATGTTATCTATAAAATGCCGCTTTGGACCGGAAACACTGATGTAAAGTCACGGATGCACAGAAACATACAATTCAATTTCAGTACAGTAATTCAGTTTGACCCACTCATCCTGT
The DNA here is from genome assembly GCA_033220385.1 of Triplophysa yarkandensis. NCBI lineage: Eukaryota > Metazoa > Chordata > Actinopteri > Cypriniformes > Nemacheilidae > Triplophysa > Triplophysa yarkandensis. Next base: position 3,474,176 of record CM065666.1, read on the forward strand.
CCATCTAAGAATAATTGTGTAAGCAAATCTGAATCTGTATATCAGCACATCATTCACATGTAGTTCACCGAACAAAAAGCCATGGCAGAAGCATTTGTACATATCTATTAAATGGCAAAAGCATTATCAAGAAAAATGAAGCAACCCTTTTGACAAGAGTTGATTCATACGTAGAGCTGTTGTACATCATTTCAAAGTTTCTTCCGCGGAGAAGACATTCTGCAATACCTGTGATGTTTTTCAAACAGTTGATAAACTTTTGTACATAATATTTTATTTTTATAAGCCAATGAGCTGTCACTGGTATCTCACTTTATTTACTGTGCATTGTGCATGGCTACTGTGCTCAATGTAAAGCCACTGTTTTTCTAAGTTATATTCATCATAGAATCACACGAGCACCAAAAATAAAGGCTGGTTTCCAAACTGTTGTACTGTTCTCTTATGTGGGGGGGTTTCCCGAGAACATATCAAGTTTGTCACACAGCTGTTGTTTTAACCATAAGGCTTCTTTGTGGTATACGCTCACAAATTCTATCTATTTTTAAATATAATAAAGCATTCATATTCATTTTGGCCGATTTGAGTTTGAATTATTCGCTTTGAAAAAGATTTAGGCCGAGATTCAACTTGAAAGCTTATTTATACAATCTAGTATTACAAAATAAGAAAAACACACAACATTTGTTTTTTTAATATTGACATAGAAACAGAAGATAACCTGTTATACAAAACTGCTTTCCACTTAGTTTTATGGTAACATGAATCAAATGTTTTTATGAAAATATGGAAGTTTATCTTACATTAAAAAATGTATTGGATGACATTTAGTTGAATTAGAAGCCATTATATTTACACATGTAGGAACGTTTCTAACAGCCGTGTTATTTTGAGAGCTCCTGGTTGTTCTGTTGATCCATTACAACAAATGCTTATTTTTATAATACAATAAATATACAAAATAACAGCCAAGAACAATATAGAGAAAGGGAGCTGCTCGGTTCAGAGGATGTGCTGTGAAGATCTTTAGTCATTATCATAGATGCAATCTGAAAATGATTTGAATTAATATTGTTTTATATTTATAAAAAAAAAACAATTAAAATGTTTTTACGCACCATCCCCAATATCATCATAGACTTCATCACTGTGGGAAGAAAGAATATGTTCACAAACCAACAAAGGAAATGACATAAAATGTTACATAAAATGCAACTTACTCTTGTTGGATGTTGCTTGTTGCGACATATCCGACTGCAAAAGAATTTCACAATGTCTTTGTTAAATCGTAAAGAACGGTGTTTAGTGTCACCAGATGTCACTTACATTTGCCTTCCTTGTTCCTGCAGATGAGTTTGTCAGGGTCAGGTTTATTGATGACATCCACAATTTCCCCAGCCAGCACTGTCAGATCTTTCCCACTTCCTTTCTTACTGCTCGCAATTGTTGCTTGATAAAGCACGTGAATGTCACCATCATACTGGAGTAAGTAAATAACAAATATTTTCCATTAAAAATCCAGAAAGCTGTGTTCTAACCTTTTATCCTGAACCGGTTTGTATGTGCACCTTAAACTTTTTTCTAAAGTCCTTCTCTTCCTTCTCAAACTTCTTTTGCTTCTTGGGGTCATCGTGCACTTTGCCCGGCTTTGATTTGGTTGGAGGAATACTGTAAAATAAAGATTAACAGACTTGATTGTATTCAATATCCAAGAATATCGATAATAATGGAAATCATCATAATGTCTGTTTACCCAATAACAGGTGGAGGGAGAGGGGAAGGATGGTCGACGTCATCATATATTTCACTGTCTGGAGAATGATCTGGGATGGGATTTGTATAAAGTAGTTAGTGCTTGGATCATTGTTCATTTAAATCCGTTATAAGAGAGCAAAATCTACCTTTATTTCCTTCAGGGGTAAACTGTGGAGGAGGAGGAATGCTGGAAAGAATAACATGTATGTAAAGAACAAAAGTGAGGCAAACAAATCGTTCATGTTATTATTCTTGATTAAAAAGATCCACGGAGGATGAGAAAGTTTTGAGGAATTTTAAAAGAGGGAGAGAAATGTATTCATTTGCCATGATTAGAAGAGAATTAATGATGCTAAAAATCAAGGAATGGTAAAAGTTATAATCCAGGAATGTGGATTTGGAAGAAGTTATTTTGAAAAGATTTCTTTGATTCAGTTATCTTCAATAATCAAACTATTGTGAGTGTGATTTGAGTAATAGGAAACAATTAAAGGAACAATATCATTGTTTAAGGCCATCTTACGAATTTAAATACGACTCATTATTGTGGAACTGGCTTTTTCTCCGGTCAATTGAGATTTTGAGCATCTCCAAGAAGTTTCGTTTTAAGAGAAACTTGGAATCCGCTGGGCTATGGTATTAGAGTGATATAGTTGGGTGAGAATTAAAATTGACCAGAAACACAGCTATACACATACATTATAAACACATAATATATTTGTACTGCTTGTGTTGATATTACCTGATTGGATTAAGATTGGGCTCTGGTATATCATCATACACATCATCTGGTGGTGGGGGCAAAACAACTATGAACAGCAGAGGGCAGAAACATTACAGGATCAGTTTACCCCAAAATAAACATTCTGGCATCATTTACTCACAATATAGTTGTTTTAATCTTTAATTTGTTTTGATGAATACACAGAAAGATATTCGGACAAATGCTTGTTACAAAACAGTTCTTGGACCCCATTGACTACCATATTTTGAAGAATGTCAGACAATTAGTTCTGGGGTTATTTTGAGTACTATTTTAATTTCCCCTACTATGACAGTCAATGTGGTCCAATAAATGGTTCATATACAAGCATTCTCCCAAATAACTTTCTCTCTGTTAATCAGAAAAAACAAATGTATATGAAACAACTCGTTGTTAGATGAGATATTTTGCAACTCACCCCGTTGACCATTCATGTGTCTGAAATATGAATATAGAAACGCTTTCTCATTAATAAGAACTTTCTACAGTCAAAGAGAAAAAAATACAATGTAGTCCTTACCCATTATCATCCTGAGAGCCCACATCATCATACACCTCATCATTTACAGGAATGGACAGACCTTGACTCTTCAACGCGCTAAAGTTGATCTCAACCATATCCGTTTTAATAAAGCCAACTGAAATAAATGGAAATAGATGGATACGATATTGGAGTAGATTCTAAACTATTAAATAGTGATATATTGTGTCATTATTCACTCAACCTCTTGTGATTTCAAACCTTTATTTTTTTTCGCTTTACAAGAAGAAGATATTTAGAAGAATGTTGGTAATGAATAGCAGTTGTGCTCATTCACTTCTAACGTATAGACATAAACCAATGGAAGTGAATGGGTACCAGTTTTCTACATTCTTCAAAATATCTTGTTTCTTGCAGAAGAATAAAAGTTAAAAATGACACGAGGGTGTTTAAATCATCACAGATTTAATTTTTTTTGATGAACTATCACTTTAGGACACTCTAGCTTCAAAAGTTATTTTCACTTCACACAACTTTTTTTTAATTAAATATACACTGATCTGTTACATTCAATCTTTGTATTAAGACTCACAAGATCCATCTTGACCCCTCCCCATCCATTTGCCTTCTGGGTTGTCAGTGATTCGAATGATATCGATGGATTCACCCTTCTTCACGGAGAGATCGTTTTTTCCGCCCTTGCAGTCTGTTTTAGCTTTGACCTGATGGATAACCTGCAGTGGGGTTGTTAGCTGTGAAATAAACCCGCCAGAAGGGTTAAATATTTGTGTGACGTAATTTACATAATTGTAAAGGCACAACCTGATGTTGATGACACTGTTTGAAAACCTTTCGTATGCCTGTATGACTTTCTTCTGCATCATATAAAATAAGATATTTCGAAGAACGCTGGCTACCAAACAACAGTTGTACCTATTTACTTCTAATGTAGGGATGCGAAACCAATGCCAGTCAATGGGTTCTGGTTTTGTTACTAACATTCTTCCAAATGTCGTCTTTCTTGTTCTGTAAAAGTGAGAAAGTCGTACAGGGTCGAATGTATGTCCGGATTTGTTGTTTGATCAAACGTATGTTTGTCATGATCCATGGAGGAGGAAAAACGTGTTTTGAAAATCCACAGTTTGTTAAGATCACGTACACATTTGAACAAATATTTTATTTCGGCTTACTTTAAACTTTTTAATGGCGTCTTTTTCTTTTTTCTCACGTTCCTTCTGGTTTTTTATTTCTTGCTCTTTGTCATGCTTCTTCTGGTGTTGACTTGACTCTGCAGCAGACCTGTGGTGAACCATGTTCAGCGAGACACACAAACCCACAATTCATGCATTAGATTAGGTTTTATGATAAGTGTTGCAAACTGGCGTTCATCTTTATTATTGTCCAGATTATTTCATTTGTCATCAAGCACAGAACATTGAATCGCTTACCTACTCTCATCCAGATCCTCATATATCTCACCATCACTTCCACTTCCCTTTGTAAAAGAAAGTGGCAAACATGAGAAACAGTACCAGAAACTACCATTATAGTGTAGAATACTTCCAATTACTCACATCGTTTGCATTTCCTGTAGGGATTAAAAAGAAGATATCCATTATTAACAAATGCATGGCTTTGTCATAGCAATGACATGAGTTTGAAGTGTACACCTACCCCCAAGTGACCCTCTCACACAATCCACATCATCATAATTTTCATCTTGAATTCTATTATCAACAAACAGGAAGAATTAGAATCGCATTGAGCATATGGCATACACAGTGTTACCATGAATGTAAATATGGCATTCTCACATAGGCCCAGCAGGTCGAGGGGGCAGGCTCGGAGGGTTGGGTTGAGGGAGCGATGGCGGGCCTGCTTGGTTACTGGGGTGAGAGGCTAGAGGGGGTGGAGGGGTTACGTTCTTGGGTGCAGGAGCTGCAAAAAAAAGGTTTTACTTGCAACAAAATTTCATAAAGCATGCACTTTTGTAACTCTAATGTAACCTCCAGTACATTCGTACACCCCACAAAGTTTTTGTAGACAAACTGGTACTCATCCAACTTTTTTATAAAATAATATGAAATAAATCATAAAAATTGTCTAAATTGGTCTGCCAAACTAATGTTCATTTTGATGTTTATTATTAGCCACTAGCCACACTGACTCATTCCATTTATAAGAAATGAAAGTAACACTGAAGGTGTAGATGTGGTTAACGGGAACATCAGTGATATCGGTTTTAATATCTTTAAATGAAGATTTTTCAGTGATGGTTCACTGAACTGAACATTTCAACAAAATAAACAATTTTGTCCTCATTTACTCATATATCTTCGAGTTTTCAATCTGTATAAACGTCTTTGTCCAGATGAACATAGGAAAAAAGATATTTGGAAGAATGCTTGAGCTGTTACAGTTTTAGCTCCGTTGGCTACTTTCGTTGGGGAAAAAATTCTGTTAAAATTATTTTTTGTTCAGTTAAACACAAAATGAGATATTTTGAAAGATGTAGGATTGCAAAAAGTCCTGGGGGTTTTTGACTACCATTGTCAATTTTCCTACTATTGCAGCCAATGGGGTCCCTTACACAAACATTCTTCAAAATATATCATCCCAACAAAGACATTTATACAGGTTGGAACTACAAGAGAGTAGTTTTCACTTTTGGTTGAGCTATCTCTGAAAGTGGCATACTGAATGTTTAACACATCACAGAGTAAACTAAATCTCTAAACTTGGTTCCTATTTTAAATTAGTTCCCTTGTTCTTTTTCACTAACTTCAGCTTCAAGAGGAAACAGAAACATACATGAGGAAGTTCAGCTCCATGCAGAAAATCTTGACTTTCCAATATGTTGCCGTTGCTCTGTGATATCAATTTTTTATGAAATGAAAGACAGCAGAAACTGGTACCCTTCAATATTAATGTAGAGGAAATGTTATGGAAATGCAATGATTTAAGATACTTTCATTCTTTAAAGTGCACAAAAAACAACAATTGTGCATTGTGCAATTCAAAGTTATCGTATGAACTTCCCCATTGAAACAGAAAATGAAGAAAACACAAATATATAATTTCTCATGTTTATGGGGGTTTATAATATCTTGCAATGCAAACTTACTAACCGTCTGAATACAGAGCAGTCACAAGATAAACCACGGAAACCACTTCGGCCCACTAAGTCTACTTATTCATTTTTGAGCAGTGGCTGCTTGGTGTACAAAGACTTTGTGGCTTTTGTGTTTTCCGTTTTGTTTTTTTGGATGGTGTCACCCTGGATGGTGTCTACTGACAAAACTGATGTTTTATTTCATACGTTTAAACACATGGCATGAGGGTGCCGTGAAGTACTCACATTCAGTTCCAGTCTCTGTTCCCATCTTAAACTTCTCAAGATTGACTTTAGGTGGTCTGTTTGGTTTAGAGGGGGCATTTCCCAGGGCGTAACTATTGAGTAAAGGCTTTTTCTTGGGAGTCGAAGGGTCATCATTTACAGTCTGCGCGGAAGGTGTTCCAGATCTTTTTGTAAAGTTTGGTTTTTGCAAAGTCACTGGCTTTGGGCCTGACTCAAGAGCACTTTGTGCTTTTACACCTTCACTGACACTTTCCTCGGGTTTGTTAAAGTTATTTTTAACAGGGAAGCTCGAGGGTTTCACATTAGATACTGAAGTAGATTTTACGGCCGGCTCTGGGTTGCTGCTCTCCTTTTGATGTTGTCGTATCATAGCCAGGCTGCTCTTTGGTTTCGGTGCGTATGCCAATTTTGGATTGATGGGACTGGAGCTTTCGTTATTATCTTCGGGTTTTGTTGTGTTTTTGACCCAAGGGGGCTTTACCGCAGGAGCAATGGGCATAGTGCTCGGGCCTTTTGTATCATTGGTCATGCTGGTTGGGAAAGGCTTCTGAAGCGGTTTCTTAGGATATGGAACCCTGGGCTCGGGGTCCTGGGTTGAGTCTGGTGGTTTAGGTTTCACAGGAACTCTGAAGGTTGCTTTGTTATTCTCTTGTGCGTTTTCAAACCTAGGAACAGAAACCTTGGTCTTTGGAGCATCGTGGATGTCTGGAGCGCTCTTGGCCGTGTTAACTGTGCTCTTTAGAAAGTTTGGTTTAGGTGCAGATGAGGTAGTTGTAGCTCCACCAGAGAGGGTTGACTCCAGAACGGGCTTCTTTACTGGCACGGACGAGCCTGAGGATAGGGTGGGCTGGACAGGAGGTTTCGGGCGAACCCCTGGATTGCCTTCTACAGACGCACTTCCAGCCTGGAAACGCGCCATGATAGCCTTTACATCTGACTTGTTGTCCTGCAAGTTAAGATTAAAAGTGTGGAGACTTTTTTGTTAGTACTTATTTTATTGTATAAGTATACTTGATGTTCATTTATATACTTAAATTATATAGGTTCAAGCATATGTAAAAGTATACTATATTAATTAAGTACGCTAATATCAATGTACTATTGTACTTGTAAGTGTACTAAAAGTACTAAAAATTAAATTGGCCTTCTTTCTAAGTATACTTTTCCTGTTTTAGGTTTAAAATAAGTCTACTAACAGCACACTTCAATTAACTTATTTTTTCTTAAAGATTAACTTGGTTTTTATACATACATGATGCCCTCCTTACATAGCATGCACACTTCAAAAAAGCATTATTGATTGGTTCGATTTTTAGGTCAATGAAAAACATTTTCCAGGTTAATTTAAACCAACTATTTGGCTCGTGCAATTTTTTCAAACTGTTGATATGAACAATATTTAATAGAGATAAATCATCCAAATTATGAAAATTTAACATTTACATTTGAGCATTTCGCAGACGCTTTTATCCGAAGTGACTCAAAAATAGGAGACAATGAAGCTGTAAATGGCAGAGATAATAGATATTTTAACTCTCTTGTTGGGAAAAACTGTTTGATTACAAGCATTCATCCAAATGTCTGTCTTTGTGTTTAACGAAAAAAAAAATATATTTGAAAAAAACAATCCTTTTGGTTAAATACAGAGAAAGATATTTGGACACGTGCTTGTAACCAAACTGTTTTTCGACCCCATCAACTACCAAAAACTATTTAGGAAAAATAACAATGATAGTAAAAATGACCCCAGACACTTTTTGCTGTCCTACATTCTTTAAAACATCTAACAGAACAAAAAAAGCTGTATACATGTTTTCCTACTATAGTAGTCAAGTCCAAGAACAGTTTGTTAACCAACATTCTTCCAAATATGTGTTCATCTGAACAAGGGAGCATATACAGATTTTAACAACTAAAAGCTGATTAAACTATGACAGAATTTAAAATTTCGGGTAAACTAATAGTTTAACATCATTTTTAACTGTCCTAAACCAAAAAACAGTATTGATAATTGGAAAAGGCAATAGAGATTTCAAAGATTAATTGTCTTATCATGCTGCTCTTGTCTGATATAGATATAATCTAAAGAGAATGTGATGTTCGCTCGGCACAGATCCACAGTTTTGCTGGAGACGAAGTTTTCTGACGTATTCAAATCTTTTATTCAGGTTTTGAGGTTTAACCGTAACTGGTCCACACCTGGCCATTCATGTAAATGAAACTACGGTGTTTTGTGAAGTGTGGAACTGTTTTTAAGACTTTTTAATATGTGATGCTTTATAAAACTACAGCTTTTAACTTGTATTGTTGCCTTTACACAATGCAATTTGTAAAAAGCGCTCTAAAAATAAGTACGATGTGTGGCCTGACTACAAAGAAAGGATATACCCGAGCGGTTATTTGATATGAAGGATAGTTTGGATTCACCCAAATATGATTATTCTGTCATCTTTTACTCACCATTCCATTTTTAAACCGGAATACAAAAGTAGATAGTTTGAAGAATGTTGGTAACCAAATAACAGCAATACCCATTCTCTTCTATTGGATGAACAGAAAACCAATGCGAGTCAGTGGATATTGTCATAAATGTTACCAACATTCTGGTCTGCGGAGGAAAGGAAGTCATACAGGTATGACATAACATGAGGGCATAAACGATCACAGAATTAAAATTTAGGGGTGAACCGTCCCTTTAATTGTGTACATTTCAACAACTTTTACATTTTGTTCGGTAAAATTGTTAAGGTTCCATTGTCATGTTTATATATATATATATATATATATATATATATATATATATATATATATATATATATATATGCTTAATGTTTCTCTATGGCTTAGTAATGCTCAGAAACAAATGCTGACATCAGATCTACAAATGTTTTATGTTAAGCGCTTGTCTGATCATTGAAAAGAGATTACATATTCACGTTGTATAACTCAAGCAAACAACAAATACAGTTTAAGAGATCACAATCGCTATAGAAGACAACTTTACCTCTGAATCTGTCTTTGTATTATTTTGTTGCATTGCTGAATTGTCCATGAGAGCAGTTTGATGTCAACTAAGCCTGTTTGTGATCACACAGGAACTGAGAGCGTTTATCAAACAATGCTAGCAGGAAGTCACCACACTAACTTCTCATGTACAAAAAAATCAATTGAATTTTTTTTTACAGTGTAATATTTTTGAGGCACAAAATGTGAATGTACTTGGGAAGAGACCGCTGCGTGCTTTAGTTGTTCAAGCCAGTTTGTCGGTTGGCCTTCATTCAAATTTATCCAAGTGGATGCAAATCCCATTCTGGAAAAACTGTTTAATAGTTAAGATCTGTTACGTTGTGTCATACACTATACATCCGTTGTCTCGCAATGACGATACACCCAAGATGTCTTAAAAAGTTCATGGATTCAGAGGTCAACCGAAGAGGATTTGGCATCGATGTTGAAAGCTTCATTGGTAACCTTCACCGGGACAGACTCACCAGGAAGAACTGATAAGCATGGGACAAACTTTTCCAATGTCACCCAGAGGTACACTCTGTGCTGTTGACTTACTGAGTGAAAAAGAGAAACTCACACGCAGGAAGCGACATTGGTCAACCAATTACAACGCACTTGCCAAACACTTTGTGACTTCCCACATCTCTCAATAAATGGGCACTTCACCCAAAAATAGAAAACGGTGTCAGCATTCACCATCAGAACACGAAAGATACATTTTGAAGAAAGTTGGTAATGGAACGTTCTTCTAAATATCTCTTTTGCGTTCTGCGAACTCATACATGTTTGAAATGACAACGGGGCAAGTAAATAGACATTTTTCATTTTAAATGCACTTCTTTCTACCCATCCAGACAAACGAAACATCTTTGATTCTATTGGCACACGAATGTGATCATGTCACAACAGCTGTGTCCACAAACTTGTAACTTGTTAAGAAAGAGGAAATGCTTTCTCGTGTTCTGCTTTCCCAGCACTCCGTTTTCTCTCTTAGTTGCTTTGTACGCATCCTGACAAATTCTATTTTTGTTTATTAACGACCTGTCTCATGCCAATAGCAATGCCGTGAATGGCACCGCCATGCAAAGTAGCCTTATATAAAGTCCACAGTCACATTCTTTATTGTGTCACCGACCCACTCTGGGTTTTTCAAATGGGACCCGGCTTGTGTCAACACGTTCGACGCGGTCGCTGTTGATATTTTCTTAGACAGTTGGCAATGAGAAGGTGAACTTGGAGATTTTAAGAATTTAAGTGTTACACAGTCTGAAACGGGTGTTCACAGCTTGACTTTGATGATAAGAGCAAACCCATACAAATGTACATTTGCCAGTGGATTAAAATAGGATGGAAACGTTTTTTGAGAAGAGCAATCTGAAAAACGAAATGTCAGAAGAATTAATGTGTACCGGAGTTTTTAGAGGAACTGGTTTGTGTTTGCAAAGCAAAAACTAATGCTTCATCTTTGCTGTAAAGACAATTTTTAACCAACATGAATTGTGAGTCACAACCGATTTTGCAATACTCAGCTACAAAATCAAAACCAAAGAAAATCTACTTGTTAAGCTAGTTGGTGAGTCCATAGTGATTTTGGGAAGGTTAGGATTTTTATTTTAAATGACCAGTAGAAAACTTACAGTCAAAAAAGACGTTCCATTCTGCAACATTCAGTCAATGTGATTGGTCAAGCTGGCCAAGTCAGTCAACTCTCTGTGTTTTGGAAATGTTCCACCCCTTACATGATCACAAGTTTGATTATTATGGTGTGAACAGGAAAACATGTAAACATGTGGAAGACCGAAATCCTCTTTAAAAGCATAATTTAATTCATTAAGCTCTTTTTAACCTGTATGACTTTTCTTCCGAAGAACATAAAAGAGGATATTTGGAAGAACGTTGGTAACCAGCACCCATTATATTACGAATGTGAGTGGTGAACAAAGGCTACCAAAAGCAGATTCAGTCATCCTCCCTTTTTGCATATTTATATTACTTTATTGAGAGATATAGGATTCCGACAAGCCGCTTGGATTTTCTTAAAAAAAGCGTTAAAATGTAAAACTACATAGTGGCACCCATGTCCGAAGTTTGTGAGAAACAACTGGATATCAGCATTCAATGCCGGGGACTATAACTAGGAAAAATCTTTGCTTAAAAGAAACATTATAAGGAGAGGAACAGAATCAATAATCCCCATGTACCAAGATAGTATTTTTCTGAATCATCTGTTTCGACAACGATCTGCCATTTTTCTTGCAGTAAAACCCATCAGATAATATGCATTTTTGCAGAAGAGGAAGAAAATCAGTAAAATATTACTTACCATAATCAGAGAGGTTTCCTTCAAATGTTCTCATAGGCTGAAGGTCACAATCCAACTTAACTTGTATTTCTTTTTGAGTCAGTATGTTCTCTTTGCTACTTCCCCTATCTGACTGACTGTTGCTCTGTCATCACAGGAAGCCTTATCTCTCCTCTCATCAAATCTATTTGACTATCCCATACTGAACAACTGCTCTTTCCATTCTCGCATGTATTTCCCTGCTCTGCAGGATTGTATACCAAATACAATGTTATGTTATGTTATGTTATGTTATGTTATGTTATGTTAAGTTATGTTATGTTATGTTATGTTAAGTTATGTTATGTTATGTTATGTTATGTTATGTTATGTTATGTTATGTTATGTTAAGTTATGTTATGTTATGTTATGTTATGTTATGTTATGTTAAGTTATGTTATGTTATGTTAAGTTATGTTATGTTATGTTATGTTATGTTATGTTAAGTTATGTTATGTTATGTTATGTTATGTTATGTTATGTTATGTTATGTTATGTTAAGTTATGTTATGTTATGTTATGTTATGTTATGTTATGTTATGTTATGTTATGTTATGTTATGTTACGTTACGTTAAGTTACCTTATGTTATGTTATGTTATGTTATGTTATGTTATGTTATGTTAAGTTATGTTATGTTAAGTTATGTTATGTTATGTAATGTTATGTTATGTTATGTTATGTTATGTTATGTTATGTTAAGTTATGTTATGTTATGTTAAGTTATGTTATGTTATGTTAAGTTATGTTATGTTATGTTATGTTATGTTATGTTAAGTTATGTTATGTTATGTTATGTTATGTTATGTTATGTTATGTTAAGTTATGTTATGTTAAGTTATGTTATGTTATGTTAAGTTATGTTATGTTATGTTATGTTATGTTATGTTAAGTTATGTTATGTTATGTTATGTTATGTTAAGTTATGTTATGTTATGTTATGTTAAGTTATGTTATGTTATGTTATGTTATGTTATGTTATGTTATGTTATGTTATGTTATGATACGTTATGTTAAGTTATGTTATGTTATGTTATGTTATGTTATGTTATGTTATGTTATGTTATGTTACGTTACGTTATATGTTATATGTTATGTTATGTTATGTTATGTTATGATACGTTATGTTAAGTTATGTTATGTTATGTTATGTTATGTTATGTTATGTTATGTTATATGTTATATGTTATGTTATGTTATGTTATGTTATGATACGTTATGTTAAGTTATGTTATGTTATGTTATGTTATGTTATGTTATGTTATGATACGTTATGTTAAGTTATGTTATGTTATGTTATGTTATGTTATGTTATATGTTATATGTTATGTTATGTTATGTTATGTTATGATACGTTATGTTAAGTTATGTTATGTTATGTTATGTTATGTTATGTTATGTTATGTTATGTTATGTTATGTTACGTTAAGTTACCTTATGTTATGTTATGTTATGTTATGTTATGTTAAGTTATGTTATGTTAAGTTATGTTATGTTATGTAATGTTATGTTATGTTATGTTATGTTATGTTATGTTATGTTAAGTTAAGTTAAGTTATGTTATGTTATGTTATGTTATGTTATGTTATGTTATGTTATGTTATGTTACGTTTTGTTAAAAAAAATGTATATGTGAAAATATAGTAAATCCTAATTGAAGCAGTGCCTTGGCAGGTTTTTTTAATTTAAAGTAGTTTTTACTATCAATTTTAAAGTAATTTATTGTTTTCATTATATTCCTCATTCAATGTTTCATTACATTTTTAGTTTAATTTAATTTAATTTAACTTTTTTTACTTGCTGGTATAAACAAATGAACAAACTCATAAATGAAACATTCACAAATGTCCTCCAGCTTATAAAAATATGTTTTTATTTAAAATAAAGTTAAAGCATAATTGTAGTATGTAAAAAGTGTTTGTAGCATGTAAGATTCTAGCGTGTCAAAACTTATCTGAACGCAGCAACTGCAGGAACATAACTGTATGAATTTCATACAACCTTTTTACTAGAAGTAAACCTTGCCATCACATGTTATAAAGATGACATAACGTACATTTCATTCTGTGTTTATCACATGCATTTAAAATGTCTTTGTTATATGGCATTATTTACTCTCCGTCTCTAGATCTGTGGTACAAATAACTGTCCTCTGTGTCTTCTGTGTAACCAGGGTAACTACCGGTGATGTCATCGGGACAGTGAATCCCTAGAGTTTCCTGGAGTTTTTGTTCCTGTTGACGTAATTCCATAGAATCCACGAGGTCATAGATGCTCGCCAGGGACCACATCGGAGATGGAAACCAGGCTTTTACATCTCCATCCTTACCCACCACCAGCATACTGAAGTAATCCCTGTTAACCTTCATTTGATTTCTTATGTTCTCCACTAAATCTGATGTGAGCGTCTCTTTCTCAGGTTGGCTTTTCCCTGTAAGGTAATAAAAATTAATGTTTATTTTTTTATGACCTGTTCTTGACGCTTTCATTCTTGAGGAATTATTTCGAATTATTCTCACCATTCAATGGAAAAATCTCTATTGTTCCTGAAGCTGCCGGCCCAACACCAACTAGTTTCAGCATGGCAAAATGACGGATACCTGTCCATGTGGCATATATTTTAAATAGGGTAACACATAATGCACACGTATTCTTATCATAGGCATTTAGAAGATATAGTACATACCCATAGGACATTCCTGTCCTTTAAGCACTTGAAGCTGCTGATGGAGGGAGTAGTCATCTACTGTAGGTGCTGAAATAATCAGAAGTCGTCGTTTTGACATAAACCTAAAACGCAGGGAACGCCATCACTAAGAGTGTTGTCTAACATCGCAGTGCAAGCTCTGGTCAATATATGCTGTTTATGAGTACCTAAAAAGAGAGTTCTCCTCCTGGTAATTTGTTTCGGTTCCAGAACAGGGAGATGCTTTCTCATCCTGCTTCTCAGACTGACGTGAAGGAAAGCTGTCAATGTAGTTTAGTAAAACAGATGGAGATGTTTGCTTTTTGAAAATTCTGTTAAACTAGAGGAAAAAGAACAGTGGTCAATAATCTTCAAACATAATAATAATGTAAAATTTTTACATGGACACGATATTTTCATTCCTGTCTTAAAGTAGATGTAATGATACTTTGCAACACAGCTTCATTATGTATGGGCAAATGCCTGATATGTTAGGCCCGCTTTACACAAAAATCAAGTCAAGTCGCCTTTATTTATTAAAATGATAAAATGATAATTCTGTCATGAATTACTTGCTCTCAAGTCGTTCCAAACCTGTCTAAATGTATTTGTTTGGGTAAACAACCGTTCTTAGACCCCATTGAAAACCAAAGTAGTAAAAATAAAATTGTTATAATTATCCCACAACTTTGTGCAGTCTTATATTTTTCAAAATATCAAATTTTCTGTTCAACAGAACATAGATGTGTAAATCATATGTGTACTATTGTAGTTAGTGGGGTCCAAAATCTTTTTGGTTAAAAGCATTCTTTCAAAAATCTTTCTCTGTATTCAAATAAATGTTTAATGACTTGCAACAACTTAAAGGTTTGTAAATGATGACATAATGTGTATTTTTTGGTAAACTATCCCTCTAAGCAAATAAACATAATGAATACATTAAAATAATCATTTTGTGCTTGATATGTAAATCATGAATGTAAGTATCCTTACATTAGGCTTTAGATCATAATCCGTCAACACCATAGAGAAGGTTTTGGAGTCAAGCCCATATTCTCTGCGGATCTCACCGAGTAATGCTTGGTTTCTAAATTTGTCAGGCAGTGATCCTTGTGGAGACTCAGCATCTGTTTGTTTCAAACATAATATGCATTTTGAGTTTTAAAGCTACAAAAATGTCATGCTTTTTACATTTAAGTATTAAGAAATAAAAGAAATGCTTGTGAGTAGAATGTAAGATATTGAATTTGTTTTACCTTGTTGGTAGTGTTGAATGTGAAGTGTGGGGTTACGTTCTGACCCCAGAATGGAGAGCACTGAGAGCTTTCTCAAGGAGAACTCGCAGCTTTGTAGCTCATTGTCATCCCTCTGTTTGGCATACTGATCCGACACATCACTCGGGGAGGATATTATCTTTTAAAAACACACAAACACACATTAAACCATAGAGCTGTTAACATACTTGCTATTTCCAAAAGGCATCAACTTACAAGAAGTCTTCTTCGTCCTTTGAGGTTTTGCATGAATTCCTTAAGAGCTGCTTTCTCTTTATCATCTGCTTCTCGTTGGGATTTTCTTCTCCCTCCTTTCCCCTTTTTCTTCTTGCCGTCCTTTCCCTTTCCTTTCTTTTTGGTGTTCGAATGGTCAGCGGTCTGTTCTTCGATGATCTGTTCATTGACACCTTGAAATTCATGTTTTATAACTTCTGTGTGGTCTTTGTGTCTGTTGTTATCTGCAGTTTTCCGCCGCTCATTGTGGTTCAGGTTCTTGTTTTCACTAGGCCCAGATTTTGAACTTGGTTTAGATGTTTTACGGATAACGAATTGAGAACGTCCGCTTAAGATATCTTGGACTTTGTTTCTCAGAGTTTCCTTTCTGTCTAACGGTTTCTTCTGTGTGGGGACAATGGAGGTGCTATTTCCTCGCATCTGTGGATTGGAGATTCTTCGTTTGATGGTGCCTTGTTTCCTCACCACCACTCTTTTCTTTGTGATCTTACATTTAATAGGCAAACTCTTTCTGGCAACCTTTTCCAGTTTGCGCACCGGCAGTTGATCGATGACCTCTAGGATTGCCTCAACTCGTACGGGGTATGGAAATCTCTCGCTGACTCTCATGTTCTTCTTTAGAATCAGCATAGAGAAAGTCTGCTCCCCGAGCTCCAGGTAATGGAGGAGTTTGGTCACCATTTCAGTGTCCATTGTTTCCACGGTTGCTTCTCCTTGCAGGGAAGACCGCTGGATTTTTCCCTCCATCATTGCATTCTGAATAATAGTGACGATCAAAGTGTCCCTTTCTGCCAGTCGACAGTTGAGTCCCTCGGACTCCTGGATCTGTTTCTCCATCATACGCAAGTAGTTGTCGGTGTATGATGGTGCAGTGATAACCCACATGCGATGTTTCCCTCTAAAATCTGCTAAAAAGTCTGATTCCAACTGCATGCTGGATTCCCTCTCACGTTGGCTTACCGTCCCAGCATCCTCCTTTGGAGTTACAGGTTCATCTTTTTTCTTCACTTGGTGCTTTTTCTTGCCTGATTTTGCAGATTCTGTTAGATTGTCATTCCACAGAACCACGATGAGCAGGAGCATCCATAGACGAAGCATTTCCAACTTCGTCCAAACAGAGAGTGAGGCGGCAGGAGGAGAAATGCCAGCTTCTGGTTCACATTAGAGTTCAACCTAGTTATTGGAAAGTTCTGGAATTTCTAAGCTTCAAAGCAACGTTGAGATGTGTGGCATGCAGAACGGCTTCTTGCACCTCGCAACACACCATGTGTTTGAAGGCTGAGCTTCTTTAGGGGAGGGATGAAACACCACCCTCTCCAAACTTCAGATGGGAGTTTTATGTCACGTGATCTTTGTTGTCAACATGTCATTTTTCAACACTTTTAATGTCTAGTGATGACTAGAAAACCACATCGGTGTCTGAATCTGAATGCATATATTTGTTTCTTGTCATTTTTTATTTTTTTAATAAGATTCAAGAACGTTTGACATGTTTCACAGATCAAATGAGCCTTGCTTCAATGCATCTGCAAAGCAGACATCAAAACCATGATGATTAGGACCAGAACTTCCAATATCCTACTCTTTGTCTTGCTGGAAGCAAGGAACTGAATAAACATGAATGTATTTCTTGCCTTTGCAGAATTTTAGACATGAAACTACATGTTCCTTGTTCCAGGCATTTTATTCTTGCCATGCACAGATGTTATCTGCTGGGAAGTTTGAAAAATGACAAACTAGAAGATGTTTCAAAGGTCGTGTGAAATGTCATCGTGTCGAGTCGCAAAATTTGATGTTTCATATCTTCAATCAAGGTCCTTTAAACCTGTGCAGTGTTAAAACTACTTAAATACATAAAGATTACACATCCCATTACATGACGTAAATCTCAGAAATCATGATGTGTAGTGTAAGACAAAACCATTGCTTCCAGGTGTGAGATGTATAGAGGTTACAACAGTTCAGGTCGGCGAGGGAAACTAATGGTTAACAGCCCCAGTACACACACATTCCACAAATGGATTTAGTTGAAAAGAAACACATGAGAGATAATGTCTATAAAACACCACATCAGTGCAGGCAGGGTATATAAAGGGACTTGTAAACATCATAACTTTTTGCTTAAATATAATTTGTAAGACCATTGTAGAAATGCAACCATTGTAGAAAGTACATTAATATCACACTTTAACAAGCTTCTTTTTCTTAAGAGTCAAGTTACAAATTGTAAAGTTTGATGTTTTTATATGACATAAGCATGCTTTGAAAAGATCATGTTAAACATAAATGATGCACACTGCAGTAAAAACCACAGGGCTGTTTTTATTGGTCTTACCCCATTGGCCCCTAGTGATGTTTTTTTAAAAGATTCTTGTTGTAAAATAAAACTGTATAAAACAGTTCCCAAGAGTAAACAACTTTACTCTTGGGAAAAAAATTTGTATACAATTTTTATAATATAATTATATTATTGATTATAATAATTTTAATTAAAATGACCCCATTGATGACCTTTCACCTGACGACCCCGTTCAGAAGCTCTACTTATTTGTTTTTATTATTTTTATTATAAGAATAACAGGAAGAGAGCATGCACGAGTGTTTATAAAAATTTGTAAGGGTGTAGTCTTCTCTGAATTGATATTAGCTGCAAATAATGTTACATCTACACAGTAAAAATAAACAAAAGTGAACATGTACTTTGAAGGTGAAGGTCATGGCACACAATGTAGTGACGTGAAGTGACGGTGTCCCATACTTGGAATTTGTGCCCTACATTTGACCCATCCCAGTGTACACACACACACTTTGAACACACAGAGGAGTGGAGCAGTGGGCAGCCATTCTATGGCGCCCTAGGAGCAGTGGGGGGGTGGGTGGCTTGCCCAAGGTCTTGTGCATTATGTGCACATGAGAGAGTAAGAGTGTGAAATCATAAACTGATTTCCTTTTCACTTCTTGCTCTAAAACTAACATATAAAGCAAATAAACAAGAAACAAATAAAGTAGCATACAATAATTTAGTAATTAAAGATGTGCTTTAAAATGCCTCAAGGATTCCGAACTTCATCTTACAAATCCTATGTGCGTTTGTTTGAGTGTCAGTTCCAGTATATGATTTGTGAAGTTACACAGATCACATGTGCTGTATAAATGTAAAACCTGTTAACATAACAATTGAAAGAAATATTCAACTACAACAATACTGAAATAACACGTTTTTTAGTTGTTTAGTCATTTAATCATTCAGGCGCTGAATAAAGAATTTTCATTGAAGGCTCAAAGATTTAATGAGATTTGATTTGGGGGTTTAATCTTACAAAAATCATTATTCAGTTGTTTACAATAAATTTATTGACAGAAAGTATAATTTTTCTGCTTTACCTCACAATGGGAAACATCTTGCCCCTATACTACTTATTTGAGGTATACCAGGCCAAAGGCTGCATTTGCTTTGAAAGCATAAAACATGCCCTAAAATTCATTATATAGGTACATTTAATGTTGAGAAATTAGACATTAAAATTGCCAAACTTGTTTTTCGAATTAAGTACTTCAACATTAATTCACTTTGTCGGTTGTTGCCCCCAATTAAGGCACGTTAAAGATTTCAATATTGTTTCAATTAGCAAAATGAAAACACATCTCAATGTTGATTCAATCTTGGTCCTTGACTTTGATTTATCAGTGATACATCATTTGTGAAATGGTCTAGAACCCATGTGTCAACCAACAGCAGTTGATACCATCTAGAGGTTGAAATAAGACCATCGGCCAATAATTTCATAATTCAATATATGAATATGAATATTTGGCCCATTAAATAAAATAACTGGAAGTCTTTTTAGGAATATGTTCAAAATGTTTGCAAAAAGTGTACTTACGATTTGCCATTTAAGAACCATTTATGCTTAAAATGAAAAAAGTTGAAATATAATGTACTAAGTTTTCCCCTCTGTTTAATTTTTATACATACAGTAGTCGACCAAAATGGTTAAGTCAACCTATTACGTCAGAATAAAAACTATCATGACAGCTCCGGCACGTAAGCATAATAGACAAGATGATGTTAAAGTCTTTTTTTGCTGTATAAACAAAAATTGTCCTTAAATCCTAAATTCCTTTCTCTGTGAGGTATCTTATGTCCCATACAAAAAGATTTAAGTTCTCAAATGTCTTTTAAATTAATAAGCTAGAATTATTAAATCATTATTAAAAAAATGAGGCCAGAGGATTTGTTCATCCGGTCTCTTGGACATCAAGTTGCTTTTGGGAAAAACCTACTTCTAGATTTGTAGGTGCACAACATACAGAATGTATAATATATCTTATCTTATATTATATGATGTATATTAAGTCTTCTATTATATATGTTGTTCCAGCAACATTCTTGTCCTCAGATGAGAAGAACTTTTGCTCTGATCAGTTTCCTGCTGGAGGACATGACTGAGCAGATCTTCCTCTGGATCGTTGTGGTACTGGGCAACCACACATTGACAAACACATGTCCTTTAGACTGAGCAGGTTGATTTTTTATTTTAAGATAAAACTTGAAACCTATCCTAGAAATGAGTCTCAGATTAAATCCTCCCTGTTTCTGAGAGCTTTCATTACGGCCGCATGTTGCAGGTGAGAAAATATTTCAGGGAAAAGTGTGGCAATGAAGTTGATCATCCCTTCTGCACTTGGTTATGTGAGATGGAGGACGAGTTTGACGATGATTGACAGGATGTCTATGCTAGAAGCATGAAAGTCTTGCCATAGACATACATCTACAGGGACAAGTCCTTTTTGCCATTGTGTGCTGGAACTCTCCCAGGCTCAAAAATGAATTTTTCAATTGATTCAACTAAATATGTGCATTGAAATCAAAGGCAAATAATAAATGCAAGTCAGAACATTTCCAGGGTTTCTCAGTGTCCCTGTATGAAGACCTGCAGAGGAAAGGTAAAGCTTGTAGATAGAGAATGAAGCAAGATTTATATGACAGGTTGAAGTCATGGCCTAGAGGTTGCAGAGCAAGGCACAGAATCCCCAACTGCTTCCCGGGCGCACCCAGCATAAATGTCTGCCCACTGCTCCGGGTGTGTGTTAACGGTTGGTGTGTGTTCACTACTGTATTTGTGTTCACTGCTCCGAGTGTGTGGTCACTGTTGGAATGTGTGTTCACGGTTGGTGTGTTTGTTCACAACTGTGGGTGTGTTCACTGCTCCAAGTATTTGTTCACAGTTGGTGTGTGTGTTCACTGCTTCGGGTGTGTGTTCATGGTTGGTGTGTTTGTTCACAACTGTGTGTGTGTTCACTGCTCTGGTTGTGTTTTCACAGTTGGTGTGTGTGTTCACTACTGTGTGTGTGTGTGTGTGTGTGTGTGTGTGTGTGTGTGTGTGTGTGTGTGTTCACTGCTCCAGGTGTGTGTTCACGGTTAGTGTGTTTGTTCACAACCGTGGGTGTGTTAACGATTGGTGTGTGTGTTCACAGTTGGTGTGTGATATCACTGCTCTGAGTGTGTGTTCACGGTTGGTGTGTGTGTGTTCACTGCTCTGTGTGTGTGTTCACTACTGTGTGTGTTATCACTGCTTCGGGTGTATGTTCACGGTTGTTGTGTGTGTTCCATGTTTGGTATGTTTCATCACAGTTGGTGTTTGTGTTCACTGGTCCCGGTGTGTGTGTTCAAAACTGGTGTGTGTGTTCACTACTGTGTGTGTTTTCACTACCCCGGATGTGTGTTCATGGTTGGTGTGTATGGTCACTGCTTTGGGTGTGTGTTCACGATTGGTGTGTGTATTCACTACTGCGTGTGTGTGTGTTTAATGCTTTGGGTGTGTGTTCACTACTGTGTGTGTGTTCACTGCTCCGGATGTGTGTTCATGGTTGTTGTGTATGTTCACTGCTTCGGGTGTGTGTTAACGGTTGGTTTGTGTGTTCACGATTGATGTGTGTGTTCACTACTGTGTTTGTGTTTACTGCTTCGGGTGTGTGTTCACTACTGTGTATGTTTTCACTACTCCGGATGTGTGTTCACTGCTTCGGAAGTATGTTCACGGTTGTTGTGTGTGTTCCATGTTTGGTATGTTTCATCACAGTTGGTGTTTGTGTTCACTGGTCCCGGTGTGTGTGTTCACAACTGGTGTGTGTGTTCACTACTGTGTGTGTGTGTGTGTGTGTGTGTGTGTTTACTGCTTTGGGTGTGTGTTCACTACTGTGTGTGTTTTCACTACTCCGGATGTGTGTTCATGGTTGTTGTGTATGTTCACTGCTTCGGGTGTGTGTTAACGGTTGGTTTGTGTGTTCACGATTGATGTGTGTGTTAACTACTGTGTGTGTGTTTACTGCTTCGGGTGTGTGTTTACGGTTGGTTTGTGTGTTCACGATTGATGTGTGTGTTAACTACTGTGTGTGTGTTTACTGCTTCGGGTGTGTGTTAACGGTTGGTTTGTGTGTTCACGATTGATGTGTGTGTTCACTACTGTGTGTGTGTTTACTGCTTCAGGTGTGTGTTCACTACTGTGTGTGTTTTCACTACTCCGGATGTGTGTTCATGGTTGGTGTGTATGGTCACTGCTTTGGGTGTGTGTTCACGATTGGTGTGTGTATTCACTACTGCGTGTGTGTGTGTGTGTGTTTACTGCTTTGGGTGTGCGTTCACTACTGTGTTTGTGCACTTTGGATGAATTAAATGCAGAGCACAAATTCTGAGTATGGGTCACCCTACTTGGCTGTATGTCAATCACTTCAATGTACTTGTTATTTATTTTAAAGAGATTTTAACAGCATTTTGCATAACATAAAACAGTAACAGATAAGATTTTGTTGCACTTTCAAACTTTTTGATTTACTATAACAGCAACACACAAAGTCACGATTGGTGTATTTCAAATCTAATTGACAGGTCACATGACCGCCTAACACGCGTTGATTGACAGCCGGGTGAATCCATAGAAACGGAGCGCGCGCGCGCGCAGAGCAGAGGTGAGCTCGACTTCTTCCGGGTAGCAACGGCGGCTTTGAGTTGCGCGTCCCCGCACTGAAAGGTCGCTCATTGATGCTCTTTATCGACTCGGTGAGAATTTAAATTCTTCATTTTCACCCTCAGCGACACTTAATGTGCAAAACACGCGTGCTTTATTGTGTGTGGAAACGCGTTTCTGCTGTTGCTACGTAGTGTTTAGCTATCATGCTAGTTGGTGTTATGATGTGACTGACCCCAAACCTGCACTAATGCGGCCAAACGCTCGCGCAAATGCACTTATGGGGCATTAAATATAAACTTAATTAAACTTTAAATAATGAAAATGTCTTTGTGGAGGAAGCTTATGGAAGGAAACACTTTGAGCAAAACAAACTCCACACATGAGGACGACCACCGTTATTATGTTTGTTTATGACGTATTTACCGTAATAACACGTAAAATGAGCTAGATAATATGATTTAAGACAAGTTAAAATAAATCTAAATGAGCCTAATCCTCTCATGTGATGACGTGGTGCTGGATTGAAGTTAGCATGCTAATGCCTATAATTAAACCTGAGTTAATTGGCTCTCACTGATTTGCTGTTGTGTAGGATGTCTGTAAAGAACAGCCTACATTTCTCACATTAAAAACACAAACATGTCATTTTGTGTCATGCATTTCTTTATCACAGATTGTCTATGGCCTGTGTGCAATAAATGACGTCATCAGCTTTAAACTGCTACTGTGTGACCTGTGTTGGGACTCTTGTGTCACACTTTATCACTCTCAGATAGTTCTGTGCTAGACAAATACACTTCACATTTACATTTAGTCATTTAGCAGACGCTTTTATCCAAAGCGACTTACAATAGTCGAGGAGACCTTTCACTGTTTGCATGACTGCATGCCCTTGACTGATTTACCCTGTGGATTCATTGGGAGTATGTTTATCTGGGAAATGATTTGCAAAGCAAATCGGCCCATAAAACCCGGAGAAGAGACACTTCATGTATGAGTATTAATATAATCTAATATAAAACGGGTAGAATAATTCAATATAAAATACTCTAAGGTTCTGTGAAGTCATTAGTTTCCCTTCCTGTTAAATTGTAGTTCTTTGTTGTTCCTCTTGCATATTTTCCATTTTTATTCCATATACACTTAAAACTCATCTTTTCCGGCTACACCTAACTCACTAACTCACTTCTTTTCTAACCTACCCACTCACACACAATCAAAAAAAATTAAATAAAATAAAACTTTTGTAACTTCTCTCTCTGTGTAACTCGGTAGCATTGTTGTAGCACTTGTTCACCTATTGTTGTATCGGCTATTTACCGCTTCATTGTCTCCTCGACTATTGTAAGTCGCTTTGGATAAAAGCGTCTGCTAAATGACTAAATGTAAATGTATATATATTTTTGTAATCGATGAATTGATTGCAGAATAATGTTTCTGTTTACGTTTCTGTTTGATATATATTTGTGTCGTAAAGTATCAAATATATATTTGTGTAATAAAATGTTATATATGCATGTGTTTGTAAATACATCTGTATATAAAAATATAAACACGTTATTTTAGTTTTATATATGATTTGAATCACTTGTATATCTAAATACATTAATGGAAGTATTCGCTTAATATGTCGACCAGGCTAAAATCAAATTCTGAGAAATCAAGCATTAAAGGTGGATTTGACCTTTCTTTGATGATTTCTTCCTCTGTCCGTATTAAAGATATTACTTTTACGTTGTTACAGTATGTTCCTTGGTCAATGTCAATCGAATGCACAATGACACAAAATCTGTTGATCGGTCACTTGCACTTGTGTGTCTTGAAATGTGTCACCTTGGTAAGATTTTTGAGGGGGTTGGACACTTGACAGCTGAGCTGTGGTGACTGGGTCAGAGTGGTGCATTGTGGGATAGTTCCATAGGGTCATCTAACTTTCCCCTCTCTCCCTCACATGTAGGAGGAGGGTCGTTTCAACTGTACAGCTCCTCCTTGTGTCTCCGATGGCGAGTCTCCTGCGCGTGGTAGCCAGCAGCTGTTCCGTCCCCCTGTTCTCTGGGGTGGCGAGCGCTCAACTTCCGATTATCCGGACGGTGAAGACGCCTTGCCTGCGGTTCTTTAGGACCCATCAAGCTCTCACTCGCCTTGCCAGTCCAGGTATCAGTGCTGTAATGACATCTGTGACATGTTTTGTTTTATGGCTTATGAAAGACCTTGGGTATGGTTTGCCCTTGCCTATGTATAAACATAATTTGTCTCACCATAACACATTTCACTGTGAGACAAAAACAAAGACTTTCCAAATTCATTTACTTATTAAGTACATTTTATGTTTTGCGCATACATTTGCTATACCAGAACAATCTTTGTGCTACAGCAACACAAACTTTTCCATAGCAATCCAAGTTTATAGTGACTCTCAAGGTCGATGTGTCTGGTGACCAGCTTCCTCCCTGTTTGTCCCGCCTCTGTTACCTGTAGTGAAGGTCTGTGAATATGAATTTGTAGTTGATTGTCGCGTGTTGGCTGCCCGGATACGGCAGACGTGTTATATAGAGTGGCCATTAATGGCAAGGGGAAGAATGGGAATGACAGCTGGTGTGGGTTATTTTTGGCACTGTATCAGCTGAGGTAGGGAACCTGCCATGGCTTGTGCGGGACACATGACTGCGACTATGTTAACCATTTGCATTCAGTCAGATTATATAAGTTTGCTGTAAAGTACATTCCATTGAAGTTGAAAGTGCTAGTTCATCTTGAAGTATCACATTGTTTCATGTTTTATAAATGCTATAGACTGTTAAACATGTCGAGTTGTAATATTCAGCGTGGACCATTTGTTAAAAACCGAGTTAGCGGCATGACAGAGTATTTCTTTGCTCTGTTATAATTTCTTTATAACACTTAAGATATTTTGAAGAATGTTGATAACCAGACAATGACTTACCCATTTGCTGACATTCGTTTTTTATCTATGAAATGGCAGTAAATAGGTGCTACTGCTATTTGTTTATCAATTTCCTTTAAAATATCTTTTGTGTTTTTTAGCTGAAAGTTTTTAAAGGTCAGTTTAATTTCATTGGCTGAGCTTCCAACATCTGGACAATATTAGTTTTATTTATTTGTGCTGTTACTGTTTCACAAACTATATTTTAGGTTTTAAATTTTGACCTACTTTCTTACAGTTATGTCACATAATATTCCATAATAATTTAAATGAATTAAAATAAAAATTTCTTAAACTTGCATGTTGTTTTTTCAATACTAAGTATAAACATAAAAAATGTGGGTGAAAATTGTCAATGTTTTGAAAATAAATCTGTTGCTGGTTTCAGTTTCAAGTGTTGTAATACTATCGCAAATGTGTAATCGGCATTTGTATACTATAGTACCAAAGTAAAGTGTCTTTCCTTACACATTTAATGCTTTGTTTATTTTAAACAATACAAGTGAATAGTTTTGTGCTTTTTATGAAGTGTATCAAATTATAAAATTTGATTCTGCAAATTTGAAAATATCATTTTATTCATAACTGTCCTTGAATGTGCCAGAGCTGCATTAATGTTGTCCAGACACTTTTGAAATTTGCTTTGCAGCCTGTGGTGTGGCTTTAACTGCCTCCCAGGCAGCTCAAATCTTTTATTCACTTGACCTCCGATGGTGTTGTTATCTATAGATCAGGCATGTGGTGGATTTTTCCACAAGTGACCTTCTGGTACCAATAGCAAGAGATAACTTGGATAGCTCATTGCATATTTAGGCTGTCTAGACCAAATGCTTATTGAGAAAACGCACAAAATTAAGCTGTGCGTGAAAATGTATTTTGTCTAATTGTCTACTAATGCCAAAACTCTTACAGCCAAGTGAAAATATGATTGTGGAATTGGAGCTGTTGCAAACTAACAAGGTCGGCCTTACCGTAGACGTTCACACAGCTGTAAAATCAAACCTTTCTCGAACTCCTTTATTGTTTTTATGAGCACATTCTCATCTCAAAGGTCAAAGATGTTGAACTCCTCTGTCAACTGCGATTGGAACAGCACATATTATTATTGAGTTCAAATGATTGGATCCCTTTGTTTGTTAAACGGGTGGTTCACCTCAAAATGAAACTTGTCATCATTTACTCATTTTAACATATAAAAGCTTTTGGTACATTTTTCAAAATATCATCTTTTGTGTTTCAAGGAGTTATGCAGGTAAATAATGAGAAATTTGTTATTATGAGGTGAATTTCTCTTTTCTCTGTCCTGATTAAGCCCGTTAACAACATCCATTTATTCCCACAGGAATTCCTTACAAACAGCTGACAGTTGGCGTTCCGAAGGAAATCTTTCAGAATGAGCGTCGAGTTGCTCTCTCTCCCGCTGGAGTGGAGGCTCTTATCAAACAGGGCTTCAACGTGGTGGTTGAGTCAGGCGCTGGAGAAACCGCCAAGTTCTCAGATGACATGTACGCAAAAGCCGGAGCCACCATCAGGGACGTCAAGGATGTCTTTGCATCCGATGTTCTGGTTAAGGTACTTTGAGACTCCTGAAATATGTTTCCTAAGCTGTTGAGATCAATATATCATAAATAGTCATGATCTCTCTCTGTTTTTTAAAGGTGCGAGCCCCCATGTTGAACTCTGCTTCAGGAGTCCACGAGGCTGATCTCATGAGCGAAGGAGCTACTCTTGTCAGCTTCATCTATCCGGCTCAGAACCCGGAGCTGATGGACTTGCTCTCCCGGCGCAAAGCCACTGTCTTGGCCATGGACCAGGTGCCTCGTGTCACGATTGCACAGGGTTATGATGCCCTCAGCTCCATGGCTAACATTGCTGGGTCAGTCCTTCTGAAGTAACTTGGAAAAATGTTTAAGAGGCATTCTTGGTAGTGTTCCTTGTTACATTTAGTAATTTTTAAAATTACTTATTAAAGACATAAATTATTTTTGGTTGAACCCCGACCGGAGAGTATCGGTCATCGCAAATAAATGGTTGTTTGTGGCAAACTTGGTGTCTTGATTTCATCAAGGTCCATGTCTGATGTGCCTCTGTTTTTCTTGGCAGTTACAAAGCCGTGGTCCTTGCCGCCAACAACTTTGGCCGCTTTTTCACCGGCCAGATCACAGCCGCAGGGAAAGTTCCCCCCGCTAAGGTGTGTTGGAATGTGTATGCATGCCCTGCATGCTTTATTTGAGTTTACTTGATTCATTGCTTTACACTTTTCACATTTGCTCTTGGAGGCAATGTTAATACTTTCCCCAACTTGTTTATTCCACATGTATCATTTTCAGATTTGATTTTAATGGCTTGTTCTTGTTGGCAGGTGTTGATCATTGGAGGTGGAGTGGCTGGGTTGGCTGCTGCTGGCAGTGCTCGTGCTATGGGTGCCATTGTTAGGGGGTTTGACACCAGGTATGGTGAAGAGTAACACCTTTCTACGTTTATTTAGTCTGTAAAGCTCTAATACATTTCTGAATAGTATTGTTGTTTAAAATAATGGTCCTATTTTATTAATTTATTCTTCTGAAAAACTTCTAGGCAGTTTCTCTGTCTTATATAACATTTGAGACGTATCATCTAGAGAGATAGCTGTCAAACTTATAGTTTGGCACATCTTAGTCAATAGTTTTAACGGGCGTTGCCTTTTCTTAATAATTCATCTGATACTGTGCAAACTTGTTACACATGAAATCCAGAGCAATCTTAGACTGATTATAAACATTTAACACTTTTCAATTCCCCTTAAACAACACAAAACTGTGCAAAGAAGTGTGATCAAGGATGTTTAAAAAACACTGTTTCATCCAAATTTAGCAAAAGTGCAAATTTTGCAATTTATAAAACTCCTTGCCATTTGTGGCTGTATTTTTCTTTATATTTGTTTTTATTTCAGTGTGAAAGGTGCTCTGTTTTATTTTCCATATTTGTCAATGTTTATTATTTTTACCTGCAAGTCATCACTCCTCTCTAGTTTGTAATAACATTGTTTGTATTGTTTTATTTTCTTTCCTTTACCAAAAACAAAGCATATGTCTAAGAAATCCATAACTACTTACATTTGTACATTATACATTTTAGTTTTCGTATTAATGCAGAGAAATTTATATGTGGAAGAATGATTATTACCAAACAGTATTTGGACCCAGCTAACTACTATAGTAGGAAAAATGACTTATCAAAACATACTTGGAAGAATCTAGGACAACACAAATTTCCAGCTTCCACTTGACTTTTGACTACCAATGTATATTGTCAATGAAAGAAATTAAATCAAATGCTTGTAAAGAAACTTTACAAATAGAGTGAGTAAATCATGACATGACCTTTTTTACTTTAAAACAACAACTTAACTTTGGTTCACTTGTCCACAAAGTAATTAGCCTTATCTTGACCAAGTTTCCACCAGGTGGCAGCATAATATAAGTCATGAAAGGGAACATCCAAAAGAGATCACATGGTGTGGTCCAGCATGTAATTTTCTTGTTACTGGCATTAAGTATCCACTGGGTTATTAAATACATGTTTTATGGTTTGAGATAACACAATTCCAATCAACATTTACATTCATGTATGAATGAATCACACATTTTAGTGTCATCTCTTCAGGCATCTCAATCATCTTTCTTTTCCTCCAGAGCGGCTGCATTGGAGCAGTTTAAGTCCCTGGGAGCAGAACCCCTAGAGGTGCAACTTAAGGAGTCTGGGGATGGCCAGGGGGGCTATGCTAAGGAGATGTCCAAGGAGTTTATTGAAGAGGAGATGAAGCTGTTTGCCAAACAGTGTTTAGATGTTGACATCATTATCAGCACTGCGCTGATTCCCGGTAGGCATACATGCAAAGATTTAACACCTATTTCACCATCAGATAATGTCAGATGAAAATTTCATTTTTTGTAATGCAACTGTTAATGGGATAGTTCTCCCCAAAACTTTGCTCACCCTCTTCTCATTTCAAATCTATATCAATATGTATGAATGCACATTAGAAGATATTTTAAAATTGTTGATCACGTTGATTGGTGTCCAAACACAAGATTGACATTTTTCAAGAAAATCTTCTTTTTTATTTCGCTGAACAAAGTCATACAGGTTTGAAAAGTCAAAAGCACAACAATTAAATCATTCTCATCACATCTTTTCATTTAACGTTCCCATCTTTTGAAAGTGAATATTCACTCTAATATCAAACCTATATTCTGTTATTTCGAGACCGTAATGCACAAGGTTTCTGGCCATTCTAAAAAGAAAAGATTAGCTTGCATAGCTACATATGTAAAGTGTAATTACCAATCTAACAGCTCTGTGGCTACAGATGTGCGCCGTGTTTATTTGAAGCACGTTTTGTCCTGATCTCCATGACTAAAGGCTAATAAAATCAGTCCTGTGTCCATAACAGGGAATGTTTACAAAGTCCCAAAGTTTCCCCTGTGTTAGAGCACTTGCTTTGGGTCGCTCTGTGCTTTGGGTTGGCACTGAGTGGGCTTTCCACTTTTGATGCTTGTTCAGTACCGTTGGCACTTCAAAATTTTGTTCCTGTGTCAGTTTATGCTCTTGCACACTTCTAGCTCCGGTGTTCGGTTATTTTCGTCCCTGAAGCTAACGATGAGACACCGGTGGGACTTTTCGCACGATACAGATTTACATGCAAACCACATACCTGTCGGTTTTCGGCACGCTAGGCTTTGTATAACGCATGCGATCTTTTCCGTTTAATCTCAGTTGCGTTTTTTTGTTTATTTGTTTTACAACCAAAATACCGCAAAGCAGCTTATCTGCATATTAGGTTGCATGGATAAAAGGAAAATGAAAGGAGGCTTATTACATGCATATCAGTGGGGTTTTGGTTTACCAGTCTCACTCTGCTGAAATTATTATGCAGGTCGGAAGGCCCCTGTCCTGATTACTAAGGATATGGTGGAGACGATGAAGGACGGTTCAGTGGTGGTGGACCTGGCAGCAGAGGCTGGGGGCAACATCGAGACCACAGTTCCTGGAGAACTTGCAGTTCACAAAGTGAGTACGCTTCAGTGGAGAAGGGTTAACATTTATGTCTTTACTTTTTCATTAGTTTGTTTGGAAGTTACACTTTAGTCTCTAAGCAAAATATCACAGGTATAAGATATTTTGAGAAATGTTGCTGACATGGACACATTCACTTGCATTGTTTTTTTGAATGGCTGCCTATACTGTGCAGTTTTTCAAAAGATTCTCCTTTGTGTTTTATAGAGGAAAGGCAGGTTTGAAATGACAAGAGGCCGAGTAAATGATGACCAATTTAATCTTTGATTACTTCATGACATTTTTAAGTATTAAAAGTATTTATGCTAAGAAATTTGCATGAAATTTAATATTGCGTTAAAATTACTGAACTACTTGGAATGGGTTAAGTGCCGTTTTGGTGTTTTCTACAGATTAAATTTCTTCAATATCTTGTATAGGATATACATTTTGTAATTTTTTCTGTTTGTGTCCCTGCCTGTAAAAACCCGGCTAAAATCTTTTTTTGTGATTTATAAAAAACTATTTATAAAAAACTATTTAACACAATATTTTACCAAAACTATTTAACACAATATTATGAACATTCTGTAGGAATACATCAATTAAAATTTGAGCATGTAAATCACAGAATAAAATCATAGTGAAATAAATGAGTGAAATCAAACTTTAATCTTCGTTTTCTCAGAATTGGATTTAAATTTTTTTGCCTGGTTTTCTCAGGGTGACATTTAAGGATTCATATTTAAGTTTGAATTTCATGAAATTTAAAAAAAAAAAAAATTCATGTTAATAATTGCTGTATTTGTGTATCACAGGGTGTGATCCACGTTGGCTACACTGATCTTCCCAGTCGCCTACCAACTCAGGCCAGCACATTATACTCCAACAACATCACCAAACTCATTCGTGCCATCAGCCCGGACAAGGATGCCTTTACATTTGATGTGAAAGAGAAGTTCGACTATGGCACAATGGACCATGTTATTCGGGGTTCAATAGTTATGCAGGTGAATTTGAGCTAACCAGGACATTATTTTTCACAAATTAGATATTTTTTTGTTTATTTTGATGGTCCCTTTATTAATTTGCCTTACATACACATTGATACAATTTAACTAATATTGGAAAAATATAATACAGTAACATATAAAAGTTGAGGTCTGTGCTAAGTCATTTGTGCTTAAGTCGTTTTCTAAATTTATGGTCTGTGTGTATTATGCTAAGATAAAAGAAAGTGTTTTACTATTGCAAGGTCATTTGTTTTAATGTCTTAAGGATGTGAGCAATTTTAAATTTATGACTCAATATCTGTCCTGCACTCTTTAACTTTCAAGACATTGAGATATATCCTTGCGCTCATTCTCTCTGTGCATGTCTGTAGGATGGGAAAGTGCTCTTCCCCGCACCACAGCCCAACAACGTCCCCGTGGCCGCTCCGCCGAAACCAAAGAGCGTTCAAGAGCTGGCGAAAGAAAAGGCTGCAGCCATCTCGCCCTTCAGAGCCACTCTTACTACAGCTGGACTTTACACCGGAGGTAAATCACAGTCCAGCAGCCTTCCCTGCCTTCCTGTTTCCCCGGATCTCTCAGAGTCCCCCGGGGTTAATATGAAAGCAGCTCTCCATGTTTTAAGAGGAAGAGCCTGCTGTGTTGGTGGTCTCTGACATCAAACTATGCTAATGAAACTATCATTTTGTAGAAAAAACAACCCCTTTTTTATTTAATTTTTAAGGTGATGTAGTTTTTTTTATACACTCTTCTGATCTCCATTGCTCAGAATTCCCCCAAAATGGCAGCAGTCCTGTTTGGCACCCATTCTCAAGATGTGATTAGTCTCAAAGCCCTGCTAAACAAAACTCCACACAAATGAATTCTATTGGTTGCAGACGGCCCGAGCAGCGCTTGTGCGTGGAAAGGCAACCATGGCTTCACATCAAAGCCTGTACTCAGACAAGCCCCATATGAGTCACGAGTAAATAAACACCAGCAGATAAACAAACATGCAAATGAGACCTTCCTGCAGTTTTTGTGTGAGCTCAGGTACAGGGAATCCTGACTTGCTTCGGAAGATGTAAATTGATGTCTCTTGAAGGTGGGTTTGTTCACCTAATTGCAGCTCGAGCTGCATTAATTTCCGCTCCGCCCTTGGCCATTTTCGGCTTCTGTATGCCAGGAAACTACAATGATGTTAAAGCTTTTATCCTGCTCTTAACGTCGGTCATGGTGCGAAAGTTTTCCTGTGAGGAGGCCATGCAGGGGTGCTTGTTACAGTAAACCATTTATGAACCGGCCTCATTCTCACCTGACAAAATTTGGTTTACTCGACTATGAAATGAAAGGTGTACTATTGTTCATATCTTTATAACTTTTTTCTGTTTAACCAAATGGATATTTTATAACATGTCGGTAAATTAAAAAAAAGATTCTCCCCATTGACTTTGTTTTGTTACCAACATTTTTCAAAATATCTTTTTTGCAGGAAAGTCATGCAGGTTTACAATGAGTAAAGGATAAGTAAATGATGACAGAATTTTAAAATTGGGTTAACCTTTAAGTTTCATTGAACAAAGGAATGATGAAGCATATTTATATCATGGTCACTATGTTTGTTAAATGTCTTTAAAAAATAAATTTCTTGTTGTTTCTCCCCAGGTCTGGGTTCAATGATTGGTCTCGGCCTGTGTGCTCCCAATGCTGCTTTTCCTCAAATGGTTACCACCTTTGGCCTGGCAGGAATTGTGGGATACCATACAGTGTGGGGCGTAACTCCTGCTCTTCACTCGCCACTTATGTCTGTTACAAATGCCATTTCTGGTGGGTTATTTTTAAATATTTTGTGTCTCAAAACAATGAAAAGTGTTGTTGAAATTGGTTATTGTGTTAGTTTACAACTGTGGGGCATCTTAATTAATCTTTGTAAAAAACAATATCATTGCTGTTCTTCTGGCACCTTGTATCTTCATATTTTGTCAGAAATTCATTTTAGTCAATATATGTTTGTCAATAGGTTCAAACAAATTAAATGCTTAAAAACTAAAATAATATCCAACTCATTTAAATGATCAAAAAGTCCTTTTGTCTATTTTTTACAACACTGCATTTTAAAATTGCATAACATTTAAAATTGCATTAAATTGCATTTAAAATTGAAATTGTATTTAATGGAAAACAGTTAATTTTGACTTGAGGTTTTAGAAGGACGGACACTATATAGTAGTAATGTAATAAGCCTTTAGGTGTAAATTGCCTACTTAGTTTTATAGGCAAAAATGTCACCCAATTTCGTGTTTTATATTACTTTAAAGAAATAATTTAGTTCTTCCCATGCTTTTTAAGCATCTGTGATGTGTCAAGTAGCCCACTTTTAAATTTGAGATTAAAGTCTAGACATGAGATCTTAAAGTTCAGCGGTCAAAGTAACCATCAACGTGCAGATCAGGGATGCTTCTGTGCTTCATTATAATTTGATTAATTTCTCTCAGCATGCAAGGAGTTCATTCTTTTGAACAAATCCTTGGTGGTCCTCATCATGCCTATGTCTAGAAAGTTGTAAACGTAAGATTGAGTGTCGTGGACTCAACTTAAGCAATTAGCTTTCCACGACCTCCTGCACATTTCCTGCGTACCGTTTATGGGATTTGTGAAGACCGCCTCTTGTTTTTTGTTTTATTTGTGGATGTTGGCGCTAAGCAAGCTTATTTGATGCTTATTAAGCCGTCTGTTTCATGGGCTTGGAATGTGAGTTCCAACTTTACTTTCTCTTTACAGTGCCAGACATCACGAAGCTCTGACAAAAGTAACCGAGCTGTAAAGACTGATGTGGAATTTGTCATTAATGTTTTTCAAGCGTTAAGTTACTTTTGATTTCGTACTCCAGGTGGAGTAGCATTTCTTTAAACTCTTTAATCTACCCGAAACTAGTGAATCAGAGCGAGGCTCTTGATATGAGCTTTGAACATCATCTGATCAACGGATTTAGACGTATTATTTACTATTTAGGTGACAAGACTGTCCCAGATTGTGTCAATGCATAAAGACTCCCTTTCCAAATACCTCATAGTTTTGTCCTTTGATCATAGACTGTTTGAAACAATACCCACCATGGGACTCAAAAACTCCAACAGAAATGCATTTGTGGCTTTTATGTAAGCTCAGACATCTTTCATTTTCATCCAAGGGTTTTATTTTACACGTATTCAACCTCTGCACACACGTGTTGGGGTGATGCGTGTCTGCGTCAGTTTACAAATCATCTGAAAGCTAGCCTGTGATCAATTCTTACTTCAGAACCACAAGAGGAACCAGAGAGAGGAAATACTTAGCAACAGTTACACACTTCATTGACTTAAAGAGACCACTGACTAACTAACAGGCCCTCTTCAGGTTTGGTCAGGGGGTCGATGTCAAGGAAGCATTTAAAAGCCATTAGAGAGGTGATGGTTATCAGATTGCCTTTAGGATTTTCAGCGTTGTCATCTTCAATCGCTGATCGAAACAAGTTAAATTATTGTTTTGAGCTGCGAGTGACATTCAGGGAAGGCATGTGGTGAAATACTTGTAATAATTTCGATATTTATTAGGGGAGAGGAAAATTATTGAAGGGACCCAAATATGAGATGCCTTGTTTTTCTGGCTTGGTATTTGCATCTGTTTCGCTAGTTTTTACAAAACGTGGCAACATGTCAAAAAGTTTTCCCACATGTGCTTGTTAGTCAACAGTTCCAACAAGTTATTTTAATTTGTGTGGACAACCTTTATCTCCAGCGCACTAACAGCAAAGGCATGTGTTTGCAGGCTTGACTGCTGTTGGCGGCCTCTCCCTCATGGGTGGCGGATACCTCCCCGGCAACACAGCTGAGACCCTGGCCGTTCTCGCCGCTTTCATCTCCTCTATCAACATCGCTGGTGAGTGCAAAGAACATGCAATCCTCCACCTACCAACAACAAAATAAATGATAAAACCAATCCAAAAATATTTTTTGGCTAAAATGAATTAAAATACTTTTACATGTACAAATCTTTTTCCTTGAAGTGATCCCAGACTTGCCCTTATTCAAAATTAGTGTGCAACTCTTTATTCTGTGGAAAAAGGTATTTAAAGCAATGTTGCAGTGCTCTTGTGTCCATGCATTAGAAGGCCTCAAAACAATCCCTCTAATATATTCTTGTTTACACCGGGCTATTTTATGAAAAGGATTTTCTTTTGTGAGATGCCCCATGTTGCAATATTATATTTTAGTCTAGGCTTAGTGGACAAACCTTTTACCTGCAGCAGGGTAAAAAAAAAGGAGCGGTTTTGCTTCAAAGATCCTGTGCCGTGTCATAAATCAGCCAGTGTCCTTTCCCGCTTCGCTAAAATCCAAGTAAAAGGGTCATTAGAGGAATGGAGAAAACTGTTTCAAATGGCCGAAATGCTATCCTGAATTTAGTGACCTCTTGATGCATCGGATGTCTCAGTGCTCACTCGGCCAAAACGACTGACTTTAATTGTTGACTACCAGGCTTTTATAGACATTTTCGTTCACGCTCTGCAAAAACAACTTTTAGATACGTATTCCAGCACACATAAAGCGTCTGAATTGATATATTTATCTTCTCTGAAAGCACATGATCAGTTTCAGCCGAAAGATGTTTTTTGTTATTTCCATTTGTCATACACGGCTTCATCCTACAGTCCCACAAACCTTTATGAGTTAGAAATATGGACGTTCTCATCGCTTTTTTTAATTTGCTCTTTTATTGTTACAAGTGCATAAAGGGAAAAACCAACAATAGTGCTCTCCAATTTAATTTCAGTAAAAGACAAGAAAGTTACTGCAAACCTGCTCCATTAATGACAGGAATGAAAACATATTTTATTCTTTGGCCCAGCTGTAATGTCTGGATATTGTTCCGCTTAAAATGTGGGAAGACGGAACATTCTTTCTAGTGCTGTATACGTTGTATTCGACGGCCTGATTGGATTTAGTTGTGAGTGAATATTTGAATTGAATCCTCAGACGTACGGGTCACTTAGGTTTGAGGTAACTGGATAACCGTCTGAGTTTCGAATTGAAAAGCTTCGGTTTGGTACACGTCCTTGTAAGTTGCTTTGGTAGGACGGAGTAAGCCTGGAAAATGTAAATGAACGCATTTTAAAAATATGAACCGCAGATTATGGAATCTCCTTATTAATCACAACATCATTAAGTAACTTCTCAATGAATAGGATTAACACATGTTTTTAAACTTGACTTAATGTGTTCTATCGGTTTTTTTCATCAGGTGGTTTCTTGGTCACTAAGAGGATGTTGGACATGTTCAAACGCCCCACTGATCCTCCAGAGTACAACTACTTGTATCTTTTGCCTACTGGTCTGTTTGTAGGGGGCTATGGTGTTGCCCTTCAGGCTGGTTATAACATTGAGCAGGTGAGAATGCATCACTTATCCAGTGAAATTCAAGCATTAATTCAAGTTTAATATTTGATTTGGGAAATGGTCAATTATTGAGTTTACACCACTAATGAGGCCATCCCATCTTTAAAATAAAGATTCTTTCATAATTTATTTAACTGCCGGTCATTTCAAATCTGTGTGGCTTACTCTTCTGCAAAACACAAAATAAGATATTTTGAAGAATATTCCTCCTGCTGGTGCAAAACTGCTTGTGTGTTTCACTAAATATCTCTGTGGTAAAAAAAATAAAACTGTGCTATTCTTATTCAAAGCATGATAAATTTGTTATGGAACTTATGAAATCACAACTTGAAACTGTAGTTTATAGTTAAATTGAATTCTTGTCTTGTGTGCAGATGATGTACTTGGGATCTGGATTATGCTGCGTTGGAGCTCTTGGGGGTCTATCTACACAGTCCACGGCTCGTCTTGGTAACGCCCTGGGAATGATTGGTGTTGCTGGTGGCATCGCTGCCACGTTTGGAGCGTTAAAACCTTCTCCTGAGCTGATGGCACAAATGGGTGCTGCCATGGCAGTGGGTGGCACTGCTGGTAAGTGTGTGTGTTTGCACGTCTTCCTGCCTTTCTTTAGTAAGATGCCTTTGAACCTCAAAGTACACGTATGTGAATGGGGAAACGACTTAGCCATTTGGCTGCAACCCCAACCCCAGGTAATGGTCAACAGGTCGTGTGAGTCACACAGCACGGGACCACTCTTTGTAGCCAGTTATGTCTAATCTAAATTGCTAATTATTCCTGGAAACCTGCTGGAACGTTGTTTAACCCGTCCTGAGCAGCCCCGGCTCAAACCAAAAAGTCTGCTTGATTCCAGATGCTAACTTCCACCCCGAGGTCTCAGCCCGCCCCGAACGTGCCCCCTACACACCCCTCCCTCAACCTGTTCCCTAGACTCCGTCAACACGCATGCTGTGTCATCGGATGTGATCCGTTTAGCAGCAGGCCTAAATCTCCCTTTATTGTTTTCTTCAACTTTGCAGGTTTGGCCATCGCCAAGAAGATCCAGATCTCGGACCTGCCGCAGCTTGTCGCCGCTTTTCACAGCCTGGTAGGTCTGGCAGCCGTGCTCACCTGCGTGGCTGAATATATGGTGGAATACCCACACTTTGCGACTGACCCTGCGGCCAACCTCACCAAGATCGTGGCCTACCTTGGCACCTACATTGGTGGGGTGACGTTCAGTGGCTCTCTGGTGGCTTACGGCAAACTTCAAGGTAAAATTGTGCGATATGCGGAGAAACACTATGTACCTACCCCTAGTTTTATACATGAAATATGTGCTTTTAAAGGATAAAATAGAAATAATATTAATAAACGGAAAAGAACTGAGAATTAGTGTTTTCAAATCCAAAATAAATGTTTTTCTTTATTTAGTGGCTTTTGTAAATGTGTGCATATACATAGAATTAAACAAGTGAATAGCAAATACAAATTTAAACTATATTGTATATTAATTGTATGTAATCGAAATGTATATTATACAAATTTAAATATATTTTAAATACACAGTCATATACATGTATGTTTGTGCTATACACACACACACACACACACACACACACACACACACACCAACAAACATCTATATTATATATCCGCAAATGTTTATTTTTAAATGTTTAGATATTAATTTTTCATTAATCAGGGGTTATTAATTAGATTTTTCCAGAACATATAATTTTTAGAAAAATAGCACATTTTCCTTGTCACTAATATATTAGTCACTTCGGGGTTGGATGTTCTTGTGATAATGGGAATAAATGAAAATGTATTAAATATCATAATGTTTTGTAATGGGTAGCTATTTTCTGTTTTTTACTTTAGACTTCCCCCAAAAAAACAAAATCTAAGTTTGATTTTGGAAAAACAATATGAAGAATTAATCCAAGATTCATGAATTCCAGTCCAATCAATTAATATAATATTTATAGCATACCATGTTAACAACAACAATTAATATCGCTAATAGCCCTTTAATATCTAGGTTTCCAATTCAAACATGAAAATATGTTGTCATTTTGGCCTGTGATGACTTGCTGGATTTTTTTGTGAGTTTGTATTCATCTCTGAAGGTGTCCAGCAAATCGCTTTTTGGTCCCTGTCCACATCCTCATTGTCTGCCGTAGCTTTGTTTGTTAACTCTCAGGCCCATCAGTACCACACATGCCTAATGTTTAAAGCTTGGCCATGCGGAACCTCTCAGAATTTGGCACTAATTATTCCCTCCGCCCCCCAGTCTTTTTCCACTTGTCCCCCAAAGCTGGAACGCATTATCTTCAGGAGCTTTCCCATTCCACCAGCACTGCCGCTCTGGAGCCTGGAGGCCTGCACTGATAAAACCGATTACAACTCCCACTTTTATGCTTGTATGCATTTTCCTTTCTAGATTAGCTGTTTGGTGTAAGAAGGGGGCCAATGTGGAATACAGTCCATTATCATCATATACAACTGTTTAGAGTTCTCCTACTGAGTCTCTCCAGAGTACACGTTCTTGATGATGTGTCTTGTACTTATTATTACAGTTTATGGAGGGCTCACGGCTGTTTAAGGCGCTCTTTAAAAGCATGACCTGCAGTTGGGTACCTTTGTTTAAAGGGTTCATCAAACAAGCTTAAGAGAGTGTGGCTTTTCATTTCCAAGAACTTCACGCTGTAATAATTTCCCTCCTGCCCATCGTGTTCCCAAACAGCACATGGTGTCCGGTGACTGTGTTAATCTAAGGTTGAAAGATTCAGGCTGAGGTGGTTTCTTCAACAATTTTCCTTTAGGTCTTCTGAACTCCGCACCCCTTATGCTTCCCGGCCGTCATGCACTGAACGCTACCCTTATGGCTGCCAGCGTGGGTGGCATGATTCCCTTCATGCTGGATCCTAGTTATACCACTGGCCTGACCTGCCTGGGCTCCGTGTCTGCACTATCTGCTGTCATGGTAAGGCATTGACACAATTTTCCTGAATTTATGATGTAGATTTGCAACTGAGGATAATGTATTCTCAAAATGAAATTTTCACCAAAATACATCCATAACTTTAACATTGATTTTCATAAAGTCAGGAGTCATGAGGGGATTAAAATATATAAAAATTGTTCTCTGTATGTGACCCTGTTGGTGAAAACTAGGCTAAATTCGAAAAAAAACGAATTCTGAGGAAACCTAATTTAACTTATTTATTTCACTATGATTGAAATTTGTGACCTGGTCTCACTCAGCCAATATTAAATATATCAATGTGATATTATCGTATAATATACATTGTGATAAGGAATGATTTTATGTATAAAAAAAAAAAAAGTAAATACCTAGGGTGGTTCTCAATATGTCACTTCAGCAGTCTTGTGTCCTTGTGTTTTGATGCCATCATCAACCGCCAAAGTCTTGTTCTTATTCTCGAGAACAGATCAAGCAGGAAAGTACCAGCACGTGTTCTTGATTGAATCGAATGCGTCCTTGATCGTGCCGACCTGGCTTAAACTCTTAGAAGTAACTAGGGCATGACAATTGGTGACAATGTAGGCCGAAATACAATGTTGGATACAATAAAACCAAGTTGGTCCTGTCCTTCCGAGTTCGTTCTTTCCAATCCGTTGTTTGCTTTCTTGAAATTGAGAAACACCCCAAAAAAAGATTTTAGTTGGGTTTTCACATTCATGGTGACTTATAAATTCCATAATAGTTTATACTGTTTTTTTCTATTATTAGTTTATAGCCCATGTTTTCACTGGTCAGATTTGTAACCATAGGATTGCGCATATAATGATATTTTATTTCTCCCCAATTTTTCTATGAAGTGTTGATTAATATTTTCCACTTTGTAATCCTAATACGAGTCCTCCGACTGCAGAGTTCTTTGCATCCATACACTTCAGATTGGTCCTCTGTGGGGAAACTCCCTCTTACTTATTTATGAATTGGTGTAATCCATAACATCACACCATGATATGATGACGGATAAAAGTACACAACGGTCAAAGTAACTAACTCGCCTTCTCCATAAACAATTACATCACTGTGCTTTTATCATCCGTCAATAATCAGGAAACTGTCAGTTTTGTACAAAGATAAACAGTCACCTGCAGTCTGGCGTCTGGCTCTTTTTACAGCAATTCGATATTATTTAAGTCTGCATTTTGGCACTTGCGTATTTCTTTACACGGTGTGTGGTAGCTGGCTTTGTTTAAGTCTGGTCCCTGAGGAATCTATA
Organism: Triplophysa yarkandensis; assembly: GCA_033220385.1. Classification (NCBI taxonomy): domain Eukaryota; kingdom Metazoa; phylum Chordata; class Actinopteri; order Cypriniformes; family Nemacheilidae; genus Triplophysa; species Triplophysa yarkandensis. Next base: position 3,515,687 of record CM065666.1, read on the forward strand.
TTGTTTAATAATCCAGGTATGATATCATGGGCAAGTGAAACGAATACAGTGTTTTGACAAACACCTCACGCCTTAATTGAAGACCATCGCAACCAAATCTGGGTGAAATATGTTGTTCTGCTGTGTACCGGATCGCATTTCCTGTTTGCATCACTACTTGGTCTGTAAACGAACAGACGCGCCTGTTTAGGGAGAACAGTGTTCATACCTCAGGCTTGATTTTCTTTTTAGACTTTTTTGTTTGGACAACCGAATTATGTTACCATCCTCACTTTGTTCACTTGTCATCGCCGTAACCTTTGATCTACATCTTTTTTTCTATATCCTTCTTAGTGTGACCCTGCTCTTTACTCCTTTGTAGGGTGTGACCCTGACTGCAGCCATCGGAGGTGCTGACATGCCTGTTGTGATCACTGTGCTTAACAGTTATTCTGGCTGGGCCCTGTGCGCTGAGGGCTTCCTGCTCAACAACAACCTATTGACCATAGTGGGAGCTCTTATAGGTTCCTCCGGTGCAATCCTTTCCTACATCATGTGTGTGGTGAGTTAACTACAGTGACGGATATAAAGACATGAGATGGTAAAGGCTTTGAAGAGGTGACAGAAATGGTTTGTGATCTTTGAAAGCCAAATCTCAACATAGTACATCATTCTGAAGACGAGATGAACTCTTTTATAAAGACTGACGTTGGCTTGGATTTGAAGGAATTTGGGAATTGATGCCCATTGGTATTATTTAGATTGTGCAAGCGGCTTATTTTATTTTATTTAGCCTTTTAATGTCTCCCATGCAAATTCCTTGTATATTTGCTTGATTTGCATTGTTCCAGAAAAATATATTTTTAAGGAAATTTTAAAACTTAACAGCACTCACTCACTCACTCACTCACTTCTATTTTATGGAAACTTAATTGATTAAAGTTAATGTGTACCAGTTTCTTTGAACTTTCTTCAAAATATCCTCTTTCCACACAAAAGATATTTGTAAGAAAGTTGGTAACAGAACAGCAGTGGCACCCATTCATATTATTGTAAGTATACATAACCAATACAAGTGAATAGATGACATTTCCCAACTTTCTTTAAAACTATATTCTTCTGTGTTTTTAAGTAGATAGTGATACATGTTATAAAAGAATAAGTTAATGATGACACACGAATATATAAATCAAACTGTTTGAATATTTAAGTTTTCAAACCATAGTACACATGTACATTTACCATATATTTTGTCCCACACTCCATGTTTGTTTCTTGCTAGGCCATGAATCGGTCCCTTACCAATGTCATCCTCGGAGGTTACGGCACCACATCCACTGGCACAGGCAAACCCATGGAGATCATCGGTACCCACACTGAGGTCAACGTGGACCAAACAGTCGAAATGATCAAGGAGGCTCAAAATATCATCATTGTTCCAGGTAATGAGTGAGAGAGACTGTCTGCATAGCTTTGAACATCTGACCACCTCCACGCACAGCTGGATAGGTCCTTGATGAACAATCAACAACATTATGTTAAGACTGGTAAACCAGCCTTGCCTCACCCCTATAACATCACTGCATTTTCTGTCCTCTCCTGTGAGAAATAAGCACTCCACAGAGTAACCCGAAAGCCTTCAGGTACTTGTTCTGAGGTGGTCTTTTTTTTGACTTGGTGCAGTTGTATCTGTCTAGTTGATCATGTTGTCTTGTTGATAAGTGTGGTTGGTTTCCGGTGGCATTGTATGCTGTGATGTCAGGTTTATCTCCTTTGGCAGGGTCCATTTTTATTTGCACACATCCAGCTGTATGTGTCAGACAACTTTTAACTGGGTTTACCTTGTAAAAAATGGTCAGGAGTTGTATGCCATAAGGAACGTTGACTGTTTTTCTTTTTGGAATAGATAGTTTCTTGAAATAATCCCAGCGGGAGCCTCCGTGATGGCCTCAAGCAATGGCACTGGCTCTCACGCTGCTTTGTTCCCTATAACAGACTGTTTTACGGTTGCATTTTATAGCCCGACAGCAGGTTGAGAAGATCAAGATTTTGGAGGCGACAGGACAGTGAATAAGGGGAGCGATTAGATGTGGGAATATGAACAGAATGAGAAGCAGAAACTATAATAAACTGCGTCAGCCAGAGTAAACAAGACTGTTAGGCCAAGCACAACATAGACAGCCCTTTTATTTAAAACAAATGGCTGTCCAATAGGCTTGGAGGCGTCCAGACTATTCCCTCTTGACCGTTGACTGGTAGGCCTATGCCAAGCTAAAAGAGAAAGGAGGGTTCGGAGACAACACTGGCATGTGAAGTGAGGAGAGCAAATTCAGGCTTATTGGTACGCCAATTTTTCCAAAGAACACCAAAAAGCTCTTTAGTTTACTTTGGAAGGTTGAAGATAAAAATTTTGAGGAAATGACTTCATTTCACAGAAGCAAATTCATTGTTGCGTCTTCCCTCTAAGTCTTTCTTAACTCTTCGAGTAAGCCCTGTGCATCTGCGTCTACATAATTGAAGTAGTCGTGGTCACTTTGTGATTGACAGCTGTGAAAACATTAAGAACTGTTCTGTTTGAGGTTGGAAATGGCCAGCCGTGGTTGTTTTCCTAGAGAGAAATGGCTTTGTAAAAAAACTAAAATCATTATTAGCGGAAAGTTTGTGGACATGTCTGTTTAGCGGGGAAATTTGAGACTGTTGTGACAGGCCAGTCAGAAGCTGTCAGCTGTAACAAGACTTTCAACTGACAGACGTGTCAAGTTTACATGAGTATGCGCATTCTAGCGATAATTTCCCTATTGAGGTCGACTTATCTTACAAGTGTTATGCAATGCTGATTCATGCATTTTTAATTCAGCTTGTGATTCTACTTATTCTGCTATTGATTCACAATCCCAATCAAAGGTGTAAAATAAACAAACAATGAGAAGGATTTGTAACATTTTCCTCATTTTCTCGACTTTGTGCAAACACGTTTGTGTTTGTTTATAGTCATGCAAGTCTGTCAAGTGTCAATTAAATCATCTTTATTTTTGTATCTTCTCTAATTTTTTCTCTTGTTTGATATTCAACAGATTTTTACTGTTTGAAATGTTTTAATGTCATTCAAAATCAATTCTTGATGTGAAAGAGGTCTCTGTTGAGTGCAATACTTTGAAAATGTCTATTGTTACGGTCCGTTCTTACTGAGGAAGATAAAAATATATGGTAAAGGTAAAAATATCTAAAACAAGTAAGAATGTTAGAGTATGCTTGTCATGCTTGTTTAATTTTATATGCCAGATGTCACTTGTGGTCTGGAGGTTAGAGTTTTTGTTCTGCAGTGATGGTGCACTGCACACTTGTAATTCGCTTTGGAAAAAAAGTGTCTACCAATAGAATAAATGTTAATGTACCCACCATTGTAAATTGAGCCATTTGTTGCTGATAGATTTTGACATGGGTATATACATTGCTGATGTTATACTAATTTCAGCTCTTGTATCCTTTTTTTAATACCATTCATCAACATCTTTAATTTAAAATATGTCTGTATATATAAACGTTGTCCTTTCTCTGCTGTGATTTTTCTTCAGGTTATGGTCTGTGTGCTGCAAAAGCTCAATATCCAATCGCTGATCTTGTCAAGTCATTGACTGATAGTGGCAAACACGTCAGGTAAGATATTTCTAGTTTGCATTCTTTGCAGGAAACCTCTATATGACAGTCTTTTCTCTCGGCAGTCTGCATGTCAGACTCCTCTATTTCAAAGAGTGCTTTTGAATATCATCATTCAGTTCCTCTATTGTCCTCGGCTTTTGTTGTCTCTCCAGAGTATGTGTAATGTCCTGTGATCTGAGAGCTCTGTGTACCTTAGGCCTCCCAGTGCTGTGAAAGGGCTGCTGAAGAGCGAGACAGGTGCAGGACGCCTCTCAGGTTGCAGGGTGTGGAAAGTCTGTGTACTTGACCCTGGTGATTCTGGATCTGATAGTGAACTCTTAACATTGCCAGTTTGCCTTTTTCCCTGTCTTTAAATGACTGTCTTTCTCACTGGATGGTGTTGATGCTTTGTTCTACTCCTGCTAGATAGGGTCTGTCAGCACTTGACTGCTTTCAACGCACTCTTGGCAGGCAGAGAAGTTAATATCAGGCTCATCCGTGATTTTTAAAGAGTTTCTCAGCTTGAACTCTCTCACTTTTAATCACTCCCAGGATTTCAGGTTGCGCTGCCAATCCGTAGTGGTCAGTGACTCTGCATGGTCAAAAAGTGGTCAGCCATCCTGCTTTGCTCTCAGCGAATTCCTTTATGTTGGTGTTTTCTTCAGAACTGCTGATGTAGATCAAGATGGCTTTGTACCTTAAGGGCCTTGTTAAATCCTGCGCCAGATTAGCATTCCCTACCACTCTCTCATGAGCTTCAGAACATTTTCCCATAATGCAATTTGCAGGATAGTTAAGCAATCCAGTTGATGAAATGTAGCATTTCACAGCACATTAAAAGGCTACAGTTAGTTGTTCAATTTGAATTCCGAGTTTATGCAGACAGCTGTCTTTAACAAAAAGGTGTTGAGAAACAGTTAATCTCTTAAAGCAGCTTTCCTGTAGCTCAGTGGCTAGAGTTTAACACTAGCAACACCAAGGTCATGGGTTCGATCCCATGTATTAATAGCACATAAATGCAATGAATGTGTAGTATGTTGCAGTGTAGGTCTCTTTGAACAAAAGCATCTGCCAACTGCATAAATGTAAATGTCTGAAAATAAAGTATTACAATTTTAATGAACAATTATACAAAATAAAAAAATTAACTAGTACCACTTTGTTATTTAAGATTTGTTAAACTAATTGTATTGTATATTAAATATGAAGTTTTTTATATTTTACATATTTTCTCAATATTACCACTTATTTAAAATTACAATTATTTTAAATGAAATTAAATGCGTTAATTAACATTTAGAATGAAAATACCAGTGAAAAATGGTAATAATGCCCGGATTTGTTCTTTCACGTGTATCGTCTTGTCACATCAATGTGCCAAGAAAAGCATTGAAGTTACGATTTCCCTTATTGACCACAACAAACCAATTGTTATTAGTACAGATCCAGCTGCATTTGTTTATTTCTGTTACAAGAGGTACATTTCTGTCCTGTATCTCTCTCACACTATCTCTCCAGAGCTGCGGGCACTGTGTGATTGTGGAGAAGAGACGACCGGAAGCTTGTGTAATTTTCATTCATTCGTTTGATGTGCGAGTCCAACAGCTGCTGTCGATTACAGCATTTGCTGTTGATTAGAAGGGGAGATGGGTGGCCAAAGAGTGGACAGATTAGGTAGCATGCCCACCTCCCCCTTGCTCTCTTTGGGATAATTGGCTTGCCGTGTCGCCCTGTCAAGAGCACTGTGGGTAGAGCCGACACTCAAAACCAACTGCTCCTTATCATAGTGTTTTCAATCCGTCTGTCTTTCCCTTTGCCAATCTATAAACATCATAACATTTGCCATTCCTGGAGGTTGGAGCTGGAAAGATTTGGTTCACTGAATAGAAACACAGTCGGAATTTTCTAAGGCCCGTAAACTGTTGCGGTCAGCGTGGTTGTTTTCGGATTGTGGTACGCGTGTGGTGGTTCAGCGCGGTGAAGCGCAGGGCAACTGGTAATGGGAATATCAGAATGCTCGAGCTGGATTTGAGAGGAAAAGCTGAGCTTGGACTCTTTCCATCAGACTGTTTGTGCGGATGCTGCAGCTGCAACTTATGTAAGCCCCCTGGTGTGTCCGTGCTGATTGACAAACTCCACGTCTCGGCATTTTTGATGCTTGTGTGCTTAAACATCTTTCTGTTTGGTTGATTATTAACTGGGGGTTCCTTTTACTCATTTCCTGACAAATGCGTTCACTTAAAATGAGTCTGATGAACAGATGATGTAGTTGATGCCAGATGAGAACTATCATGTCATGTTTGCAGTTGTTTTCCAAATGGTATTTCTTAATAAGTTAGGCAAATGTGCACTGCAAAACATATCAGAAGCGCATCACTCATCCGGCATGTCACTTCCTGGGTCTGTAGTAATCCCATTGGCTGTCTTTTTTACAGCGAGTCATAAACTGCCCACATGCCCTAAGGGCCCACTCTGGTTCCTCAAGCCATTTCCCTTTAGCTCATGCCTTTTACTACCTCTAGAATTGAAAAGATACCTTTAGATAGCCTGTTTCCTTCTCTCTTAACCTCTCGCAAACAGCCTGACCTCTACACCAAAGCACTTCCCCTGAAATGTTCAAAGACTCGTGACCGTGCTGCATAGAGAAGAAGAACAGCCCGCCCGAGAACCATGTGTGAATCAGAAGATCAGAGGGGTCACTCACGTGTGATTTATGTTGTCTCTGTGTGTGTGTGTTCAGGTTTGGAATCCATCCTGTGGCTGGCCGTATGCCCGGCCAACTGAATGTCCTGCTGGCAGAAGCCGGTGTGCCGTATGATGTTGTGTTGGAGATGGATGAGATCAATCACGACTTCCCTGGTACGATGACATAACTACTTGTTGAAACGTTGCAGGTTTTTTTTTATTGTGCATGACTTAATTTTAATAGTTTCTGTTGACTGGCATTATATCTGCCTTACTATTAAAAAAAGGTCCAGAAACGATTCGTCTTTGATGCTTGGTATTTTTGGAAGTACTAGGCAGTAGCACATTAAAGGGATGGTTCAATTTCACTTGAAATTTCGGTCATGCACTCCCCTCTTGTCTTGTCATAAAAATATGCAAATGAAGGTCATACTGTTTTAAGAATGTTGGTTTCCAAAAACTGTTGGTCACCATGGGGAACAATGAGTTCCAACGGTTTTCTTGTAACCAATATTCTTTAAAATTTCTTTTTTGTGTACTGCAAAAGAAAGTCCTTCAGGTTTAAAATGACAAACGTAAATGACTGAAGTAGACGACAATCAATGACAGAGTATTTGTTTTTGGGTCAAACCTCTATAAAATATTATCTATTTTGGTTTAATCTGACCAATGGGGAAATATAGTACTCCATAAAACACTCATGCTTGGCAGAAAAGCCAAATATAAAATTTTGAAGGGTTGCTTTATTATGACAACAATGTACGATTATTTTGCTGTATGTCAAGATCGTGTTTAATTAAAACAGTTACATTTTGACTTGAATAATTATTTAAAAATTGGTTTGAAAATAGTGTTATTCATAAATAATTATTTCCTTACCCAATAGTAAATAATTCCAAAATTATAAAATAAGATAAGAATACATTTATTCTCCACGAATACAACTAGGAAATATGAAACTGAATATGGTGCAATTTTAAAAAATTATATCCCTTTTGACCACCGCTCGCATTGTTTGTTATTTATCTGCACCATTGCTGTGACATGGTACCACTGCAGTGTTTTCTATTAAATGGTAATAATGATCTATTTTTTATTTTTAATAGAGACCGACCTTGTATTGGTAATTGGGGCCAATGATACAGTGAACTCAGCAGCCCAGGAGGATCCCAACTCTATTATTGCAGGCATGCCTGTTTTGGAGGTTTGGAAGTCTAAGCAGGTGAGGAACATATAAGACTGCTGTCACACACTAGACAGTGTTGAGTATTTGCACTTAAGCCATACTCTGCACAAAAAATTTATGCGTAATATTTAAATATCAGGTTGATATTGTTCAAAGTTTGAGAACAGTAAAGTGTCGATTTAGTTATAGAGATAATCTAATGCATCATTCCAATACTAGGACATCTGTCTGAACTTCAGAGAAAAGTTTTGCGTCATCATTCAAAGATGCCATTTTGTTTCATATTTTGTTATCGAATACAACAAAGCTTATACATTTATACTGGGGCCTTATCGTTCAATATTTTCCCGTGGGCCACCCAATGTAACAGGGAAAAACATAATAACAAGGATTTCCCTCATGCACTGTAACCTCCCGGAGCGATATGAAAATATTCATCCCACAGCTTGTTCCCACTGTAACACCACTTTAGACCAGGTGTATTTACAGCAGGACAGCCTCATGCCGCTTTCATTAGCTTTGACTCACTCGTTCAGGAATGGTGACATTTTGGAGCATCCGACCGTACTTTCTCTAAATGTTGGGCTGGTGTGGCTCACCACATGATAGACCCATGGGAAATCACTTGGAGCATTGGGGCTTGATGTTGCAGTTTGCACAAAGCGTCTACTTTTTCCATGAGTCATTGCGTGTGGCTTGTTAACCTGTTCCATAATTCGGCATTCAGTGCACCAAATCTTTTTCTGTTTGAAGAAGCATCTTGTTTCTAAGCACTTAGATGTTTTGGCACATCAGTGAGGGAGCTCAACCAACTTTTCTCGATGACATGATAGTGTCGTCCAATCTGAAGTTTCCCGTATTGTTTTTGTTATTCCAAATCTCGTGCGACATACACCCCTTTTGATTGCTCCCAGCTTGTAGAGACCTTCATTTGTAACCCCAGTCCCAAATGAAACCAGCTGCCCCATGAATAATTGAACAAAGAGAGGGATGCTGTCCTGTCCTAAGGGATGCGGGTTTGTGTAAAGCAACTTCAGAGAGAGTCAAGTGCCTCTGAACGTCGACCCGATCACCTTGCTGGCGTTGAACATCTGCGGGGCTTTTGCAGGACAGATGCTTATATTAAAAGGGTCCTGATTTGGAGTCGAGAGATGAGGGTCATTTTGTTCCAAATATCTTTCTGTGTATTGAATAACACTAAAGCTAGACCAGGGGCGAGGGCTCTCCTCTCTGGTTTTACTTATTCAATTACCAAGTGTTCCTCCTTCCCAAACAGATGCTCCCAATCATAGCTCTGCTCTCGTTGATTTTCCCAGGAACCGCTCGGCCTAAAAACTGGCGTTTCAGACACTAATGACTCTTAATTTCGCGAATGGCAGATACTTAAATAACCATTACTTGTTGGAAGCGCTGCCTCTTTTTGCACTCCAAATCTCATCCTGAATTCACAGTTTTGGGTATACAGGGTGCATTTAACACAGTTCTCTATTAGCTTGATGGAATTAGCCTATTTAATGGTATAACTTAATTTATACAGACTCTTGAATGAAAATGTACATTTAAAAAGAAATACATAAGAATATATATTTTTTATAACACCCATGGGAAGAAATAAAGAAAAAAAGTGTACATATTTAAAGCCACTTTGCAAAAAAAACGCCTTTTCCCAGAGAACATGTCCTATGATGTAATGACATGCAATCATTGGCGCTGCCGCCCTGGTACTCTGTGTTGGTTTAGGTAGTCTGAGAGGTGGTAACAGAAAAGAGAGCTTGCTGTTATCGTTGTTATAGTAGGTTTGAGTTGTCACAATGGTGAATCCTTGCTTGTTCTGGATGCAACAACATCGGGTCCACCAATTTATAAACAAAAACACCAAGATTTCCGAGTTTGGATACGCTTCTTCCAGGCAAAGAGAAGGAATTTTTTTGAATGCCTTACACCCAATATCCCTCCATGTGACAGTAAAAGATCCTTGCAACAATTACTTTATTTACATGAACAGCATTTTCTGCATGTTCTCTGCAGTAAATGCAAGCTCGTTTAAATAATGTCAATCAGAATTACTTAGAGGGGAGTAGTATAACAACCAGCTAAGTTCAGAATTTGAGCTGGCCGGTTACGTTGTTGAGAAATACACCTCAAACGCTTGACATCTGCAGAAACAGAACATGCGGACACCTAGATCTGAAAGGAGTTACTGATTTAAAATCAGCTGGCATTTTCTATAAAACTTCACGATAACCTTTGTTGTGCAGAAAGGCACAGCATTTCCATGCCTGTTCAGACTAGCTGACCGTCACAGATGTAAGCTATAGCCTACAGCATTTCTTTTTAAATCTGGGAATTTAACATTTTACTACACGTGTAACTGGCATAGATTGTGACAATCTACATGGATGCTTGAAAAAGTCGACAGCAATATTGCAAAACTTGATTTATTAAAGATACTGCAATGTGCTAAACATGTAGACAATGTTAGACACAATTAGCTGTAGCCTGTGGTCACTCACCAAGAGACCCGCCCGATTCTCCTCACACAACAACTCTATCTCTTTGCTCTGTCCATTTACCCTTCCCCTTAACACTTCCTGACCCCTCCTGTGCCTAGACAGCTCAATTTTATGGCAATGGTCCATCGTAAGAATTGACATTAACCCCTACTGCAACCTCTTCACTGTTTGTCTCCATTACGAAGAGATTAGATTTTCCTGTCCTTGCATCCCTTCTGATCAGGGCGTCTTTGACAGCGGAAGTAACTTTACTCACAATTTCGGATGAAATTATTCATGCAAATCGAGTTCCTACACTTTTTATCTACACATCATCCATTGTTTTTGTCCCGATTAAAAACAGTAGGATTTTATTGCAAGTGAACTCACTATGATCCATCAACCTTTCCAGGTCATTGTTATGAAGAGATCTCTCGGAGTTGGCTATGCTGCTGTGGACAACCCTATCTTCTACAAGCCGAACACATCCATGCTTTTGGGAGATGCCAAGAAGACTTGCGATGCACTTGCTTCCAAGGTCCGCGAGGGTTAGAGGAAAGAGAAGAGCTGACCTTGCTTTGCATCTCATGAAGCGTAGAGGACATCGCTCCTTTTGAACAAATTCAGTAAACCCCTAGACATAAATTAGTATTAATAGGATCAAGGTCTGATAAAGCACTCTATGCCCATATTGCGATCGGTTTAGATGTAGATGATAGGTTTATTTAGTATTTCCAGAACATTTTTTTGTGGTCCAGATGTTCATTTGAGTTCTTATTTGGTCCCCATTAAAATTAAGCTAAGAGGAAAAGCATTACGTCATTATGTTAAGAAAACCAGATGCTAACTGGTTATCCTGTATGTATTGTAGGTAATTTTTTATATGCAACAATAATCTGTTTCCTAAGAGTTTTGTAGATTCGCAAGTTAGTTTGAATGTAACTAATTTGTTTGCGCCACATAACTTCAAACATGAATTTCATGACTTCCACTTTTTAATTCTTGTAAACATCAATTGACCTGTTGGTGACATTATAGTGTTCCAAGTCCTATGAAAAGTAGTTGTTGACCTGAATTGTTGCAGAAGTAAGCATCGCTTCCCCAAAACAAAGCTTGCTGAGGATTTGGTATGAAGTACAATCTTATTTATTTCACAAAATGATGATTATTTCACAGAAGGAACACAAACCCTTGTATCTCCACAATATGATAATTTCCCCCGTCACTCTAAAATTAAAGGAATGTCAATGTAAAGAAGTAAGTTTAAGATGTGACATCTTCCTTGCTGTACTCCAAAATGTATCCACAGTGGTTATCCTCTGTATTATCTGTCAGGAGTTAGGAAATGTGATTTAATGTACCATTGGGACCTAATGGGTTGTATTCTGAGATATAACAAACATGGGAGTCCATTACAACAACCCTACCTCTCCACAGTTCTAACTCGACCAAACATCCCTCCAGGGACGTTTATGATCTGACACTCCTTCTCCAATGTTCCCCACAGTACTTGGCCGAGTTGTATCTCGATGTGGATTTCGTGGATGTAGGGCATCTCAGGAACATTGTTCTTCACTGAAAGATGCTGAATTTGTCATTTAAAAAAATGTAAAGGAAGTGTTGCAAGGAAAATATTTGGAATAATATGAAGTTTTGCATTACCTCCCAATCTTTCGTGATATTTTGTACAGATGGGTTCAGCTGTTGCCGCAATACACGGGAGGGAAGAGTTTAGATGTTTCATTGTGCCATGTTGAAGAATTGAATTCATGTCATACTGTGAAGTGTTTTTTCTTTCTCCACTGTATCATGGAACATCCCTCTTAATAAACATCCTGATAAGAGAACAGAAGACATGGAACTTCAGTCATTTCTCAAGATTGCATGCCTTCAACATTGCGGGCATTACAATGCCAAGATTGGCTGTTTTAAAAGACACTTGTATCTCGTGAAAGTGTACTGATGAGTAAATTCGGGCACAAGTGATATTTGATTGCTTATTGTCAGTTTCTCTCATTTATGTCTGAACTTCTGAAGGGTGGAAATGTTTGCTCTGATCTTAAGATTCAGGAATAGCATGTGGGTTCTTTCACCTTTGCAACAAGTGGTACTCAGATGTGATATTATCTTCATATATCTCTCACACAATCTCAATTTAGGAGAAGAGGGGTTGTTGTAAAGATGCTTAAACACGCTTGAGTTACATTTTAACCCTTAAAGGATAGAATTGATTTAAAAGCTACTTTTTTTAAATGTAGTAGTACTAATGCAATTAGATTTATTTTCAACAAAAAAAAAACTACAAAAACGCTGACCTTGATGTCATGTTTTTATTAGAGATTTTTACTTTGGTTAATATTTTTGTAATTTTTAAAATTTGACTTTGTTCAGTAAAATTATAAAGTTAATATTTGTAAAATATGGTGGTTTTGTTCAAGAATGTTTATACTCTTGACTAAATGAATAGTCGACCAGAAATTAGAAATGTTGCTTCATTTATTCTCCCCCGTGTCATTTCAAACATCTGTGGATTGCTTTCTTTTGTTGAACACAAAAGAAGATCTTTTGTCTCTGGTGCTTTGTGTTCATATCGAAGTTAATGTTTTTGGTTACTCGCATTCTATAAAATGTTTTGTCCTTTGCAGAAGAAAGAAAGTCCAGATTTGAAGTGTGTTTCTTAATCTTATTGCTCGTATGCAATTTTTTTCTTTTTCAGAAATCATACTCAATCATGACATCCACCAGCCAGTTAAATTCCCTTATGAGAAAACGATTTAGATTTTTTTGTAATCAAATTTAGTTGCCAGTTTAGAAAATTTGACACAATTAAACCCATTTTGCCCATCACCTATTCTCCATCTCCATCATTAATTGAACTATTTCATGTGTACATCTGGTCCTATGATTGCTTTCAACATCTTATGAGCTATCTCTACATTCCATTCGCTCGGCTCTCCTGGAGGTCCTTGTGGATGTTTGTGGCGACTAATCGATGTGCGGATGATGCTTTCCGCTTTGGCAATCGTTTAGGCCTTTGTGAATGTTTCATTACGCAGCCATCTATCTCCAGTCTTGTCATTGTGTTGAAGTTCACCAGATGAAATATGTTTGATTGGATCTAAGTACAAAGTGTCCTTACACCACTAATGTGACAATTACATTGGGGTTTGTCTCTAAATGATGTCAAATGATGTGCTATTTTCCTGCTGGCCTCAATCGTCATTCTTAAAACAGTTATTATTGGTTCTTTTGGTGAAGGTGTCAGGGTTGCGCTCTTCAGAAAAAAGGTATTGGTTATGTTCATATGTGGTTGTTTAAACAAAATGTTTGAAAAATTGTAATCTTTTGTTCTCATTTATTAATTCATTGATGTAAACATCTCTGGTTTTGTGGCCATGTTTTTATTGGGTAGAAGTCAATAGAGACCAGTGTGGTTGGTTACAAACATTCTTAAAAAATATCTTTAGTGTTCATTCAGGTTTAAAATGACATGTAAATGCAGATTTGTTTTGTTTTATTTGAACTGTTTCTTTAAGAGCATCAAAACCTTTTTTCTTCTCCTTTATCTCCTTTACATCTCCAAGGCACAGACCCAGGTCTTAATCCACCAGATTAGTGTCCTCTAAAGTTTTCAAGCATGCTTCTATACATTTTCAAGAGTGTTTCATTAGCAAGTACCACTTAAAGCATTTCATGACTGCACAGTTTCTTTTGTCAGTATGGGCGTATCTTTGCTTAATCCCCGAAGGAAACTTACCACAGATAAAAGAGACATCTGACAATTGATCATCTCTCTATACATCCCGAACGTTGCCCACCTGTTCCACCTGTTTGCTTCTCTTAGCCGTTTAAGTATACAGAGGACCAGATGCGGTTCGTCCACATCCCTTTCATCATCCAACCCTCACAACATTACTCTAGCTTAAAACAGGACGTTTAGAGATAGTGTTTTGTACACGTCTATGTTTTAAATCAATGCTCACCGGGGAACAGCGTGGGCAGTTAAAAGCATGCGTCTCTTAAAATAAAGATAAATGTTGACCATCTCCAACCCTTCTTGTACTGTACCCTTGCTATTAGGCCTGACATTTGAGAAGCAAAACAATTCTGAGTGTCCTTTTAAGAGACTTTTATTGACTAATTTCCCTGAATGTTAAAGTTTGGATGAAACGGAACAGCTCATGTCGGAGATGGCCTGCTATGTAGCTTTTGAGGTTTCAGTAAACAGCACTTTGGGTTTGGCAGCACTGTTATCACCGAAACGGTACATGTGAGTTTAAACTTAATTTGGACTGTACCGTTTTAAAAAACTCACCTTAAAGTTTTCCCAAATGTGTCCAATCAGTCCTATATATATTAAAAAGGACGTTTAACTCACCTTAAAGTTGTTCCAGATCTGGATGAATTTCATTGTTGTGATGAACACACAGGAAGATATTTGTAAGAATGCTTATAACAGTTCTTGGACCCAGTTCTCTACCGTAGTTATATATATTATTTGTTGAACACACAATGGGAGATTTTGAAGAATGTAGGACAGCAAATAGTTTGGGGAACTCTTTTACTTCCATTGTAATTTTTCCTACTGTTTTACAAGCATTTCTTCGAATATCTTTCTCTGTGTTCCACTCGAACACTTAATTTTATACATGTTTGTAAATGACTACAAGTGAGTTATTGATGACAGGATTTTTTCAGTAGAACAATCTCTGTTTATTAATGCATTCTAAAAGTCTGATCTCTTTAATTTTACCCAGAGTATATTATGTATGGCTATACACACATTGTAGCATTTAAATATGAAGGCATTATCTGTTTTCATTATCAGCAAGTTTTCGAAAGTTTCACAATCATTATTTCACGAAAGCACAACAGAAGATGTGACATTTGCTTGTTTTATTAGTGACTAATGGCATAGAAATAGTCCTAAATATTTAATTTTCATTTCACTGCCAGAGAGAGTGACAAAGAGAACTATATATAGTTGATGTTCACAGCTGCTATGTTTTGTTGTTAATGTAAATAGACATATAATGTCCATACTGTAATTCCCCGGTGATAAAGTGTGTTTGTGCTGTAAGCCCGGGGCAAAACATTGACCGTGGTGTCGATTTGAACTGATGTTTTTATATACGATGACCCGGGTGCCTATACATAACCATGTAAAGATGCACGATTGAAAATGTGTAATTCTTTGTTTATTTGTATCAGATGCATAAAGTAAATAAGCCTATATGATGTTTTGAAGTCAATATTCAAAGGACTGAATGGACACATTTGGGAGAACAGTAGATTTTATATATTTTAAGTTTTGTCCAGCAGGCAGTGCTGTCTGAGCTTCATCCAGTGTCCTGTTCATCAGACAATTTATAATATTTTCTTCACACAGTTTGAAAAGCGAGACATTTTCTTACAACATTGAATAATAAAAGGATGATCATTTTTATTTTTAAGAGGATGACTGGATTTGATGACTGATATTCAATAAACTGATTTTATGCATATTGCAAACATGTTGCAAACTATTGACCATTTTACATGAACAATTTACATTTATGCATTTGGCAGACACTTTAATCCAAAGCGACATGCATTGCATTTTACATTTGATTCCGAGTATCTTTAAGTTCAAATGAATAGCTGATCTTTTTTTTCATAATTCGCTTGCACTCCAGTTGTTACAAACCTTTATATATTCTTTATTTTTCCAAACATGAATGAAGATATTGAAAAGAAAATCTGCCATTTTGTGTACCTTTTGACTCCATGGGAGTCAATGTTGACCCAAAACAACTTTTGGTGTACTGTTTGTTTAAAGAGTCACAGTGGTAACAAACTTTCTTTACCCTCCTACCGTACACTTGTATTTTAAGTGTGAGTCTTTACCCAAATAATAGAAAAAATGAATAAAATCAAAAACCTAACCATTGGGTCATAAATTTACCAATGCTTTGTTTAATAACCCCAAAATGCTGTTTTTTTAACCCATATTTGTGTCAGATATACCTATCTGCTGGGTTAATTTACCCAAGTTGTTGGGTTTTTAAATTTTTGACCAAGGATTGTGTTTAAATAACCCAGTGAATCCTAATCCTTTTGACCACGGTAAGCATTAAGTAAAAATCTGTCAGATGTCAATTGTCAGTTCTTGATAGATGCTTCTTGTTGAACATGAATTATAACATACAGTGTGATCAACATTAATCCTGATTTAATGCTTAGTTTTTCACTTACCATAAAAGGTACGCAATATACACCCGGCCGAAGCATGTGTCCCTTGAGAAGTCCTCTAATCTTCTCGAAGTTGATTCATATTTAACTTCAAACATCTAATTGAACTCAGATGATGGAAGCAGAGCTTTGAATCTTTTGGGTATAACAGCAGGCTGTCTAGGACACAATCTATGTTGTGTTGTCAGAATAAAACTCACCCAATCATGTTTTTTGAAGACCTCGAAAACCGAAACTCCACAATGTCGAAAACAAGCTTGCATTTTCCCAAAAACAAATAATTTATGTGGACAACTGTGAGTGATAGTGATAGTGATAGTCAACGCCATAAATGAAAATGTGTCATCATTTACTCACCCTCTTGTCATGTTGTCATGTTGAATATGACTTTGTTATTTTATTCTGCAGAACACAAAAGAAGATATTTTGAAGAATGCTGTTAACCAAACAGCAGTGGCACAACTTTGATTGTAAACACAAAACCAAGTGAATGGGTTCCAGTTATCAATATTCTTCAAAGTATATTTTTTGTGAAAGATAGTTATCGGGGTTTGAAATGTCATTAGGGTGAGTAAATGGTGACAAACTTGTTTTATATGAGGCATTGTCATCCAGAAGCCTCAGGCTACTATCCATAGAGGCCGTCCAGGTAACACCTTAATCTTTCTTTTGATATACATTCTTGAAAATATACATTAAGCATTGTACAAGATGAATTATGACTGACATTTCTTGACAATAGGCTTATTGTGAGCATCAATTGGAACTCTACAGTCTTGCGGTTTAAAGAGCCGTGAAGTGTTTGGCTCTTTCCAGTCAATGCCATCACTCAACACCGTCCCTCGGCAACATCTCCACAGTCCTTATCTCATCCCGTGACACGGCAGCCACTTTGGATTGTCAGGAGAGGTGCCTCTTATCTTCAGAGTTCAGAAGATGTCCGTGAGAATCCCTCAAGAAATGCCTGAAAAGAAGCCTTGGAATGGAGTCAAAATCCCCCAGGAATTATCTGCCAGGGGTATCCTGTATCCGAAAGGCCTGGAGATCCCTTTGTGTCTGTTGTTCAGGTATGTGTGCGTGTGCGCATCAGAGGCGATGACGGGTAAAGTCGGCCAGATGACGTGATCCCTGTTTCATGTTGTTTCAGGTTGGAGCTTTGAACACAAACAACAAATAGGGGTAGGTGGGGTCAGATGGGTCAGTGGGTAAGTGCTAAAATATGTTTAGAACATTTAGTCATGCAAGTATATATTTAGAAGCGGCCCATCATAAAGTTAAAAAAACTTGATTGTGAAAGGGATGATTGACCACAATCTCATGTGTCTGACCTTCATTTGAATACAAACAAATACTTCTATTTTATTTACAAAATACGTTTATTAAAATGCAAATGCAATCATGTTATCGAATGTGGCCTTCAATGGTAGAGTCTGTCTCACGCCTGCTTGTGAGACTTAATCTGTTAAGGTATACATGACAACCAATGGGATTCAAAATTAAAGTGCATTTTAAATCTAGATCTGGATTGACTTTTGCAATTTTTTGAACAAAATAAGCTGAAAATAATACTTATAATAAACAATATCTTTCTGTAAAACTTCTTTCACTTTTTAACAGACGTTATATTGAGAATCACATTTATAGAATGTTACAATGTAAATTGCTTTGGATGAAAGGAGTCTGTCAAATTCATACCTAAAATAAAATAAATATTAACCCACTTTAGTCATTTAAATTAAATCATGACTTAAATCATGGATACATTTTCTTTTCAGTACTTTCTACTGGAAAAACTGATTTGAATTTATTAAAAGACTCAGGGTTATTTATGTTCCGGTTGCCAGATGAACATTTGTTAAATGAAAGTGATTTGTATAATGGCTCAAAGCTGATAGAAGGTTTAAGCATTAACCTGTCAATTATTTTTTCTTACTCATTTAAAGCTCAATAACGGTAGATATTCAAATTGATAAAA
Organism: Triplophysa yarkandensis; assembly: GCA_033220385.1. Taxonomy (NCBI): domain Eukaryota; kingdom Metazoa; phylum Chordata; class Actinopteri; order Cypriniformes; family Nemacheilidae; genus Triplophysa; species Triplophysa yarkandensis. The sequence continues at coordinate 3,533,874 of CM065666.1, forward strand.
GAAAAAGGCAGCATATTGCAAATTACTTTTAACTGTACATAAATATTGTTACACTAAGCGACAATGTTACATTAGTTCAACCGTTTTACATTTAACTGCCCACTACTTGAAAGTCACTTTGGATAAAAGCATCTGCCAAATAAATATGAAATGTTAATGTAGACAATGTGTCTTAATATGTTAATTCGTCCTGTCTATGATATCAAGTATGACATCAAAAATTAACAAAAAATTATCAAACAAATTATAAACATTAAACACTAATACATTTTCTTTTATGGCAATAATGTAATAAATAATGTAAAAATAAGCTACTCTATTAGTGCTATTCTAAGCAGGCTGGCAACTGGAATCATTCACGTAGTCCTAGCTTAAATAGACTAAATACAATGCTAAACATGAAAAAAAAATTTTTTTTTTAATGCATATGAACATTTTGTAGTTTAAGATTAAACGATTATATTGTAAAATGAATCATAAAATAGACAATTCGAAATTCATTGAATATATAAATAATTATGAGTTAAGTGAATTGTTTTTTTAATTTTATTTTATTTTTAATTTTAAAGTAAACCATTCCCTTCATTTGACACAAATGTCATGTTAAACGATATAGGGGGCCTGGCGACATGCCTCTATTAAGGTACTTCATCCAGACCAGTGTAAAGGTGGTGTCTGAACAAAGCGCCGAAGTGGTCGACTCTATTTGGAGTCAGGTATCACGAGAAAATCCACTGTCAATGAGAGCCACCGTTGGCCAAAACAAAAGAGCCGACTGACACCAGAAAAAAGGGATGGGGTTTCAGAGGCTGGCCATGAAAGGAAAACATCAGTCCCTGTATTTCTTGTTTGCAGGCAGTGAAAGAGATCAGCCCGCTCATGCGGGTCGTGGTGTGACACCGCTGGAGGAATTTCACTGATGAGATCCTTTCAAAAGGCCACCATAGTGAGTGATTGGATCCATTTGTGTCGCTTTTAATTGAGAGGGGCTGTTTTTTGATGAGTCAAGGGTCAAGGATGAATCGGAGAGGGGACCCACTAAAAACGAAAATAATAACACTTCTCAGCGCTTTTATCATGGCTTATCTGCCTTTGTGTTTGCGGGTGGCTGAAGCCGACCAGAGGCGGGCTCAGAATCACGCCGGGCTTGTGCTGCCCCCATCACGCGCGCTCTTGTGTGCGGGGAGGTTATCAGTCGGCCTCTTTCAAAGGTGGAGGACAGACAATAGCCTTTCGTGCCATGGGAAGAGAGTGTAGAATTCTGGGTCCCTCCCTGAGCATGCAAGGTCTGCTTCATGAACACAGCACAAAGGAATGAAATCCCCACCTCATCCAAGAGCGGATTAACACAGATGCACACAACACATATACAAGGCAATGCAGACCATAATAGATTTAATTTGTTTGTTTATGATACACTATTGCCAAAGGCTGATTGTAACCACAACACGAGAGCAAATCAGGCACTTATTGATGAAAGTTATATCATACGGATATTATATACCACTTTCCATGATTTGGGCCTGAAAATGTTTTATTGAAACGTAACTATATTATTGTTAGATTATACGCGGTTAGGCAAATGTTTTGCAATATTTCTGATGCCAAAATGAGCCTGATTTGAGAAATGAAAAACAGCAATAAACATAAAGTACTCAAAACTAGACTGATGTTTACTTTTTAGTCTAAGAATTTAACAAGGCATCTAAAAGGAAAATTGGGATATTTATTCACCCCCTTGCCATTTTAATCCTGCATGACCTGCATGGCTAAATAAGGTTTTTGGAGAGTGAATAATGGTGCCGCTCATTCAATTCTCTTGTATGGACAAAACCAAAGTCAATGTGAATCACAGTTTGTCGGTTACAAACATTCTTGCTGATATCTTCTTTTGTTAAAAGTGAATTAGTAACAGAATTTTCATTTTTAGTTATCCGTCACTTTAAATTATAACTGTTACATATAATTAGAATTCAAAACAATATATTTGTTTTAAAAAGAAATGTGTCTGCATTAAATACAATTTTAAACGTCAAATACAATTGAGATTTTAAGCATGAAATGTAATCATCTGTTCTCAAATCGAAAGGCAATTTTACAGCTGTCTTGAAAGAATTGTTTGACTACAATTATGCATTTGCCAATCAAAATCTGTGCTAACTATGTGTTTAGAAAAGATTACTCGCCATGCATTTGTCAGAAAGAGATTTGCATTTTTGGCCCGGGGCTTAGACAGCATAATTATGATGGTCCAAGCAAAAGCTCCCTTGATTTTTAAGGTTGAGTTGCATTTTGAACATTTGTGTTGGCTTTTCACATTAAAAAAACAACATTTTTAAAAGTACATGTAAAGTGACCAGTCTGTGCTGCATCATTCATGTTCTCAGCTTTATGCAAAAAGTAGAAAAACATTCGTGTTTGCTTACGGTAGTGGTGCAAAAATGACACGCTTTGGCTTTAATGACCAGCTTTAAGTTTTTAACCTGCGTCTTCAGCGAAGACTGGAGGGGGGTTCTCTTTCATTAGTCCAATTGGCTGGTAACCGGTGGAACAACTCTGAAAATCTAATTGAGACATTTGAGAGACTGCTGTACCCCTCCCACGATGCTCTACACGTGACCATAGAGCCAGACCCTCAAGACAATTATATACAGGTCATAACCTGAGCATTCCTGTCGACTTGAGACAGCTTCAGATATTCCTCAGCTGTGCTGCGGGACCAGGAGCGTCATGGAATACGTCACAAACAGGTTTAAATATCATGCACATCATTTCATTCTGATAGAAGAGGGCTGAATAGGATTCTACCAAAATGATTCTGACTGTCACACGTTTGGTATTTATTTATATTTAGGCTGGCACCAGTCGCAAAAGTTGTGATTTATGTTTGCCACTTTGTCCCAAATTAAATTCCATGTCGGCTCTTTGAAAGAGCAGATGTTTGTCTTTCTAATCCGCCCATTTTGAAAAAATTCAAAAGCTTTCCAATTCCATGCAAAAAAACATGGAAATTTAGTGATTTAGGCATTTCATCCTAATGTTGTCAATCATCAGCCCTGAACAGTTTAATGTTCAAGATGATAGTTTAATGAGATCGGATTTTATATCAAATCTGCAGACCTTTGTTTTATTTGACTCACTTCCTAAATGTTTTAAAGCAATGCTGATTTAAACTTTTTTGATTTATTGCTGAATCAAACGAGCTCTAATGAAACGAGAGCAGAAATACCAGCAGCAATCTCAATCAATCAAAGAAACACAAGTCGCTTGAATAAATCGAACATGAATGATGCATAATTACTTTCACATTTTCAATCAAAGCCAATTCGTCTAAAGGTTTTCCCACATGTCAACAGCCACGACTGATCTGTTATTACAGTGTAAAATATGCAGACAAAACGGAGTGACAAACCATTTCTACAAGTGACATTACATGGGTTTTTAAAGACAGTTCCTCTTTCAAGTATCCATCACACAACAATTGTGTATCAGTACATGTATATGTAACATACATGACCACTGTATACATGCAGACTACATGAATTATGTTTTTATAAAGTACTTTGCAAAAGTCTTACGCAAGTCAGAACTTTCTTTGGTTCAATGGGTTGAATCTGTTTTACATCATTTGCGGTTGCATGTAATTCGAAAATCTTAGTTTACTTTAATAAATTCTTAAAAAATCAACGACAATTTTACAATGAAGTACCCTAAGGAGACTTTTTAAAGTACTGTAGCTATTCAGGTACTTGTCTTGAACCGTCTTGAAGACATTCAAGCAAGTCTTCTGGATTCAGTCTAAATTCTTTCTCTTTATATCATGTATCAATATATGACGACACCAAATCTCTGTTTTGAGCACCAGCTGTTGTTACAAATCTTGTTCATACAAAAATGTCACGGTTTTAACACAAATAAAAGTAAGATGGGTGTTTAAAAATGTAAACTTTTATTTTCTAATTACACACTAAATTGGGATACAAATCCTGACATCCCTTATTTTGCACAGCACTTTTTGTTTGCATATTTTTAGATAATTGTCTCGTGGTGTACATACTGTATTTTAGTATAGTGTTATTTGTTAAGTAAACAAGCATATTGTTATTTGTTAAATGTGGAAATGACATACTGCTTGAGAACACTCCCAAGCTCATCACTTACAACACCGTTAACACATGTGCTGATGGTGATGTGATAATAAAAGGGAAAACTTGGTTTTAACTACTTTTATAAGCAAACTAAGCTCTAAACTAAAAGTAAAAGAAACACAGCACTGGATGCAAAGATCTGCCGTTAGACTAGAAGGTGCGATGCTTCTGAATTGGTTGCGACCAGTGGTCAAATCTTACTGTAACCTGATTAAACCTTTAATATTTATTTTGGATAACTTTACACACAATGCCGTTATTCTAAAGGGGATGGTAAGAGGGGGATGGTGCTGTGACAAAGGTGATGCTTTTTGACGTTCTTTTTTCCTGCCGTCCCTTTACCTTCCTCCTCAATTTGACCATTGGTTGCGGCCCGTCATACAAATAGGCCGAGGAAGAGCATGGACTTGCCACGGTAAATGAGCGCATAATACCACTAAACGACATGGAAGTGCCACGTTCCGACTGGGTTTCCTTCTGCAGCTTCTCGCTTTCATTTACATTGCACGTATTGCTAAGGTCATGAACAGTGTGTCTTTTCACTGAAGCTGTATTTATTGCTCCAGGTGAAGGTGCTGACCAGGACTTCCTTTGAAACTGAGGTCATCACTCATCACAACAGTATGGATGCTGTTCAGGTAAATGGGTCATTTATCAAGAATGTCACGGAGACTTATTAAAATGATTTGCGAAAGAGGCGTTTGCTTTAAGAAATTTCTTCATTGATTTAACGGTAGAAAGAGAAGATGAAAGCGATATACAGCATCAGTCATGTGTTGGAACTCGTGTGTATTATATACCTGATGGCTCGGATGTGTATTACACATCTGCAGTATTATGGGATCATGAGTTTAGTTAATGGATAAGACGGATTGCTTCGTTTTATTTGAAATAACCGCTCTTCCTTTACTCTTTTCTTCAGTTAAGGTTAACAACATAATATTTGTTTTTTCTCTCTCTCTCTTGATTTTTACCATATAAGGTAAGTTCCTACCTTGAAGCGACCCCAGAACTGATTCTGTTGAAATGCAATACAATTTTTCTTTCTTCAGAAGTTTGATGATTTGTGGTGCAGGTACAGTCGAAGAATCTAAGAACTCCAAAAAGATGAATAAAGAGAGACTTACTGCCAGGTTCCTGTAATCAGATTTGTACAGTATAAAATGTCTGAATATTGATCTTTTTTACTTACGGAATCCAAATTTGTATGAGTTTATGGGATTTCATTTAAGCACGCAAGATACATTACACCACTGGTGTTTTTTGCAGTTTTGTTTTCCTGAAAGCATAATTTTTTGAAAAGTAATCGTATGCCATGACCGTGGGCTTTGAAAATGATAAACGTACAGTAAAAGACAGCAAAGCATATCAAACAATCTATAATCCAATCTATTTAAAAATGTAAATCTATAAGTCTCACCGCTCGGTCAAAAAAGATTTTTCTGCCTTTTAATAGATCATCCACCTATTTTTAAGAAACCCTGAAAGTCTTTTCTGCGTCTGAAAGGTCATGGCAGAGAAAAGTAAGAGGACCATTTCCAAAAATGGTTGAGCAACACTTAATCCCGTGACACGCTAAAGCCAAATTCTAAAACAAACAAAATTGGAGTTCAAACCCCAACAAGAAACCCGCAGATAGAAGAGAGTCGATCAAATAAACTTAACATTCCGATAATTGTTTACATGTCAGAGGTCTCCAGAATGAGTCATAGGATGATGGTGTATGTACAACAGGAAAGCACTACTGTGTTTACATGTCTGGTCTCTTTGAATTCAAGCTGTTGACTGTCTGCTACTGCTCAAGGTCTTCGGCAGATAAAAGAAACATTCGACGTGCATTAGAGATACATTAAGATGCCACGCCAGTGTTAGGGGGATTACTAGCTTAGTGATATTGTTGACACTGTCTTTCAGGTCACCCTTATGCTTATCTTTAAATAACAGTAATATTATCATGCTTTGAAATGGATGCTATTTGTGTCCCGTGCGTGCATACTGTATGTTTAGCAATATCTCGAATAATAATCATTTTGTGATTTTATTCTAGACATTGAATGCAACTAGTATTTTAGTGAAGATATTTTCATTCAGAACGAGAGTTTATTTTTCGGGCAAATCTGACAACGTCCTACACTGACTTATTAATGTACTTAAAAATCAAGTGATGGTTGGCACTGAGAAATCCAACTGGATTCTGGCTTCTGTTTCATTGAACGATGCACTGAACGAGTGAATGAATTGTTTTCAGTTTTCAAATTGCTGCGATGTCCACTAAAACCGAGGCAAGTCAAATGAAGTGTTGAAAAAACCTGGAGAGTCCCGGAGACTTGCATCAATAAAAAAGAGGTTGATGGATTCTCCGTGGATTATGTTTTCGCTTTACCAGGTTGCTTGACACATTTAACATTTCCCTGGTCTGAGAGTCTGTGGAAAAAATGTCCTGCATGTTAACATTCTCAGATTCATCCTGCGCTCGCCGGTTCTCAGAGCTCTGGGCCTATTATAAATATTTAAGGGAAACTGTTGACACGAAGATAACACTGACAAATGGAGTTAACATTTCAGCAATAGATTACCACTTGTGTGGGGGAAGAAAGAGTATGAAACGCATAACAGGGCCACATTAGACGCGCTTAGTCTATGTTTTATCTCTGCTGTTTGTTATGTATGTATATTAATCACTTCATAATGTGATTTGACGGAATGAAATTGAAAGCAATGGATATCAGCATATCAGCGCTTTATTTGCTGTATTTAAAAGTTTACAGAAAGAATTTAGGCACAACAGAGACTTCCAAAAAAGACCCAGAGATTGCACAATGCAGCTTTTGGTCCACGAACTTACTGAACTTGGTTCTTCCAAACTGTGTCACTCATCCAACATTTCACAGATGCTGTGATATGGCGTATTAATGTGTGTTTATCCTTATGATGGATAGCATCGGTGTATTGCATAGAAAAAGCTGCAGTGAGATCATTGTTTTCTTGATGTGTGAGCAGTTATGTTGTTACAGAGAGTGAATGCAGACCAACGGTGATGTTGAACATCATCTTGCTGAGAATCTGTCATAAAGTTTTGACTTCTGTCAGTATTGTTGCCTCATCTTAGTGATTGATTCAATCGATTATGCTAAAGCAGCAACAGTGTATTTTAACGCTTCCCTCGTTTTGTGTATCCCGAAGGACCAGTCATTGAAATACAGTGGCATCAAGCTCCATCCCATTTAAAGCACGATAAAAACTCCCAGAGAACAAAGATGGCATGGTTCCGCATCTTCTGTAGTAAAATGTATCTGAATCCCATGCAAGAGGACCTGCAGTGTTTAAATATAGTTATAAACCATTCAAAGGTAATAAAAACATAATTCATTACGAAATGTTTTTATACACCCTGATAGATATATTGCATTTCTGTCAGTGGATCCTTTACAAAATTACATATTTGACAGTGTATTATTCTGCATAAGATTATATGGAGGAAAATAGTGCAAGTTATTTTTCATAATTCATATCCACACTAAATTTTGGTAACACTAGTTATAACGGATAGTTATTATAAAATGTTACCTAAATTTGAATATAATTAATTACCTTTTTCTATTTTAAAGAGTAAATAGTAAAATTGCTCAAAGTTTGTGTTCTGGTAAATGTTGTCAATTCATGAGTTTGTTATTACATCTTAATATCTTAAATATTGTTTTCTTTAACACAATCCTTTCAAAAGGAAGTGACATCCTTGTTTGGATATGCAAAAGCGCAATCCATAAGCATAGCAATATTTTATGTTTTCTCTTACTTGAAATATATTCCTTGTTTTGATAACTGTCAATGTTATACTTTTTTTCTAGAATTTACATGTACATGGACATTTGCATATATTACCTCAAACTTGATCTGAGACGCCACTATTAGTGATTGTTCAGGTGTCCAGGCAATAATAAACATGTAAAAGGAAAAATATTATTGGCAAGTTTATTTGCGCAAGTCTCAACTAAATGTTGTTTGAAATAAATGTTAAAGTTTGACTTTAACTGTGCATTAAATAAATGAATCGTGGTCAACCATTGGGCACATATTTGTAGCAATTACGATTCTCAAGTTATAACTTTAGAAAAAGTAAAGCAAAACTTAGGTTAAATAAGAGTCAAAATTAATATTATAACAATTATCCAAACCATTTAACTTCTGTTAATCTATTGTTAGTACAGTGGAAATTATTTTTTGTTGAAATTACTTAATTTTATCATATATTGCTTAAAGGTGATTAATTAATTTTTTTTTAAAAATTTGATTAAAATTTGAAAAAGTTGTTTTAAGTTTGATTTAATCACATGGAACTGACGCACATGATACAAAATTTTCTGTGTACCAGTAATATCATATTTAATTCTTCTATAGGACTGTATGGAACGTAGGGATTCTGTAAAGGCATATTTGATGGAGTGGTTTTCTGCTTCAAATGTAACAATAATCTAAAACTCTTCAGTTTAATCAAACACTTTGTGGAATCCATTGCAATAAGCTACATTTCAACTGAATTCCCTTTTTGGAAACGTTGCCCCGTATCTATTTCAAAGGCATTGTGTTGAATGCAAATATTGATCTGAAGTGGCAGAGGAGCCAAAATATAAAGAAATACATATAATGAAAACCTTTCAGTAACAACTTTACACATGGAGCTCATTGGGCCGGGCCCGCTTTCAAATGCAAAAGTTTGTTTTAGAGGACACGGCGTAATCCAAATGTTAGTTTATTCAGTGTTGTTTGAGTCTGTGTGGTAAGAATGCACTGCTGTGAATGAATTTATGTTCCATTAAATTTACAAGGCCGAAACCGAGAAGAAAACAGGACGGTGAAAAGACAGAAAAATGTGTAAAAGAGACCCAAGACTTAGAAGTGACATCCCTGGAAGATTCGTAATGTGTTTTATTGATTCCCCCTTCCCATAAAAGCTGTTACAACTTAGACTGGGACAGTTTTAGACCATGAACATGACAAGCAAGAGATTCTTATGTATTCAATTTTGCATAATTTTTATAATTTGTTATTACTCATTTGTTGTTGCATACTTCAGCATTGTAGCTTCAAATTCTCATGTATGGTTTACTTGTCTTTTAGTCATGTCCACTTTGTCTTATTTACATTTTTTATCTCATGAAGTTGCATTTTCTCGCAGTTGAATGTGGCCTTTATTTAGAGAAATGTAACGTCATGTGGTTTAACCCCGATTTTACATTGTAAAATAAAGTCGAATGCGTTTAACAGCTCCAGTGCCACATCCCAAAATGTCATTTCTTGCCCGACTCATATTCTTGATCTTATTTAATTCGCTATTCGTGAACAACGGATAAAATCACATTAAATGTCAGCTTATAATTATCCGGGACATTTTGTTCCATCTTAGCCCTCTTCGGCTTGGTCACACTTTTTTGTCCGAAAACTTTCTGTACTTTCTGCGTATGATGGATGTCGGTTCAAAAAGCTCCATTAAACAATATGAAATAGTTCTCATTAGGACATTGGCAATCGACCGGGCGTCTTGCGACAAGCGATGTCATTGCTTCTGTTTTTGTGAATTTCGCATTTGAATAGTGATACTTTTAAATTAAGACGAATGCCTTTTAAAATAGATTGTAATGATTTGTGGCGCTGTTTGTTTTTATTGCCCCGTCACGGGATAAAGATCTAGCACTTTCGGAGTCAAATTTAAAAGCTGTTTGATGCAGCTGTGATTCATTTAACTGCAGAGCACGTAAGCGAGTCAAACAATTGCTCAACGTATTGTCGAAAACGGGATTCCAGTAACGCAGAAAGAAAGGAGAACCCCTTTTCTGGCCCTTTTGTTTTAAGCGAATTCCCAGAGGACTGGAATCTGTGCTCCTTGGCCGAATCTTAATGGTGAGGCCGAGAAACCAGCTGTCGGATTCTGCTCGCTGCCATATGTTTGTCTAAGCGTGTACCCGTGTTCTGGTCGCTGGTCAAGGTACAATAAGTGAGTCACAAACACGCAGCTGCCGGCCAGATGATTGAGGCCACCTGCTCTCTTCATCATTTACACGTTCCACAAATCTACAAACAACAGCAAATTAAAGCAGTCTAGAAGCCTTGAATCTGTCCGTCTGTTTAGTAGACTGCACACAGCTCTTAGTGACTTGGCAAAGCGAGTCGAAGCGGTTTGTTTGTGTGCGGCACGCGTGCTTCAAAGAGGGAGGCATGCTTGAATTGTGATATTTTTGCATGCTGCGCCACTAAGAGCAAGAAGCAGATTGAACGCCAATGTACAAAGCAGATTTCCAAAGACTGCATTTATGTTATGATTTCAAAACTATTATGTATTAATGAGGGTTTCTGTGTTTTCAGTCAGGCCAGTGGATAAGATTTATATCTGCTGTGGAAATATTTTCACAGGCCCCAGTGCAGAAATGAAAATTAAATATTGAATTTGCAAGACATGCGTTGTGTATCAGCAGTGAACCTTGTAGGGAAAGTTCACCGGAAAATTTAAATTTGGTCATTATTTACTCACCCTCTTGACATTATAGGCTTAAAATAGGTTTAATACCTGTGCAAAACACAAAAGATAAAGAAGAGATATTTAAAAGAATATTGGTAAGTTGAAACCATTGGTCCCTATTGACTTGAATTGGTTTTGTGTCTACACTAGAAGTCAATGCCGATCAAGAGATTTTGGTTACCAGCATTTTTCAGAATATCTTCTGTGTTTTGCAGAATTAAGTAATCTAGACAGGAAAAATATTGGCCTTCTTTGACTAAAATTGGTTTTGTTTCCACTAAGGAAGTCAATGGGGATTTTTGTGGTTTGCAGGACAAAAAAAAAGTCACAGACAAGAAAACCACCATGGTCACCATTGACTAGCATTAGTGTTGTGTCCATAAAAGAAGTCAACAGTGACGAACAGCTTTTGGTTGCCAACATTTTTAAAAAATATCTTCCAATGAGTTTTGAAAAAGAAAGAAAGTCATTCAGGCTTAAATCACGAGATAAGTGAGTATCTATTTCTTCGTGAGTAAATTTCTTGCTAGATATGTTGTTCTTCTCAAACAATAAATAGTTAACAAACTTGATAAATTAAAGTGAATATGATAAAATATGTTAAGTTAGAAAAATAGAAAATAAGTATTGAACCAATAGTTTAAAACCCATACCTATGTGGTATCATTTCATTTTCATTTTTTTTATTAATGGCCATGGGACAGCCCATTCCAGGTGGAAGGCGGCTGCCAATTTTTGAGGACCAAAGCGAACCAAAGGAAAAATGAAGGCCACGGATTTGGCTAATTTCTCGCCCGCCTTATTGGAGGCAGAAATCAAAACAAATTTGGGATAAAATCTGAGCCCCTGGTACCTATTCTACTGCTCCAGGTAATTATGAATGTGCCATGGCGCTCTCATTACTAAGCAACTGATTCCAAGTCTCCCCCCCGCCTCGAACATTCCTGCCAAATTGCACCTCCCACATGAGCAGGCAATCAGCCGCCCAGGGCCAACCTCTCATGTTTGCAATAATATTCTAATAACCAGTTACTAGCCCTTTGGAGAGTGCCCTACTCTACAAGTCACCATAATTAGGAATCCTAATGAGAGGAACGCTCGACCACCACGCCATACCCCTCCAACGATTTGGTTGGAAAAGGCCACGACACACTGGCCAGAATTCACCCACAGCATCTCTTGCTAGATTAATTGTCTAACAGCAGTAAGGTCTCTCTCTCTCTGGCCTTTGTTTTGGCTGGTTTGGGCTTCTGTGCCCCGGCATAGTCCGATATTCCCACGAGGTGACTAGAATGTTGGAAATATTGTGAGAATTAAATTGCTTGTGGTCAACATTGGCTCAATTTTGATACTTGTTGAGATACCCCAAGATTATGAGGGGGACTGAGAGGAATGGGAGAAGTTTTCTTGTGGTTTAATACCACAGTATTGGCTGATCCATTTTAATGGTGTGATAGTCCATGATAAATATATTCCCAAGAAAAATGTCATTCTTCTCATATTTGGTACATTAGAAGCACAGATCTGTTTATTGTACACTAGACCGCCTCTCTTGCTTGCTTTCTGTTTGTAGGAAATTTTGGCGATTGCCAAAAAGCCCATTGTGTGAGGAATATGTAACAGTCAGCCTGTCATTTTCTAAGCTTTGCTTCCAATGCATTGGAGAGAAATGTTCCTTCTTCCATCTTTGTTGTGAATGTTCTCCCTATCGACACAGTATTTGTTCGTATCTTGATTATGCAACTGTTAAGTGCTGAAAGATTTAAGGACAACATGCTGAATGTTCCCTGATTTTTAAGTCACATTGGATTAAAGTGTCTGCTAAATGAATAAATGTAAGTGTATTCAGCTGTGTGAAAGTGTCTTTGACTTTAGCAGCATTCATGTACACAACATTATTGAAGAAATTACAGCCAACAAGAGTGCAGAATAGACGGGGTCTTCATTAAAATTCTTTAAAAAGCATCTCAGGGTGAGACCTTAAGAAGCTGCTTGATAAAATGGCAAGAAAATGTTTCTCTAAATTCGAGTCAAAAGGTGAATACACTGAATGATGTATGCACGATCAAATATAATTATTTTATTTAAAAAAAAATTTTTTATAACACATATCCTATCCATATTTTATTTTCATAAATTTGATGTTTATTATCAAAAACTTTTGTTTCCATTTCATGTTGTTTATTTTTATGTAATATTTCATTTCATTCTAGAATCGTACACATAATTAATATTTCACTGCACGTGTTTGATATTACTTTTGTAATATCCGTGTCTTTAAATGGCTCAAATCTTTACTATGAAATTGTGGGATTATATACTTATTGTCTTGTCATTTTAAACCTGTATGACTTTTTTTTCTTCCAAATCATACATAATGTTAAAAATTTTGAAGAATGTTGATTACACCAATGCCACCTATTCACTGTACGAAAACAAAATAAGTACAGGCAAATGGGTACTAACTAGCAGCATTCTTCAAAATATCTTCTTTAAGGTTCTACGGAAGAAAATCATAAAGGTAAAAAAAAGATGACATTAAACTTTTTATGGTGAGCTATTACTTTAAATACAGTAATGAAGTTCACTTCACCGCCTAATGCATGCGGACATCTCATTCTTATGGCAATTCCAGTAACACCCATTACAATCAAGTGCATAAAATCGAATATACAGGCATGAAATCTACTTTTCAGAATGAGCTGTAACTTTTCAGCTCTGGCCTGACTTTGCCCCCGTTGTAGAAAAAGAAGTCCATAGAGGAATGGTTTACAGAGTCTGATGTGGAAAAACTGCACTAAGCCCAGACCTGAACCCATTTAAACACCTTGGGGATGAAGTGGAATGCCGACTGTAAGCCAGATCCCATCACCCTACATCACTGCCTGACCTCACTGATGTTCTAGTGTCTGAAAGGAAGCAAATCCCCACAACCACGTTCCAACTTCAAATGGAAATCTTTCCCAAGTGCAAGTTCTTATGACAAAAAGATGGCCAACACCCGATTAATGCAAGTGGTTTTATACATCATGGTATTTATTTCGGGTTTTGGCGCTCAAGAAAGATCATACTCAAGAGAAACATTTGTAATTGGCAATCCATATCATTGAGAGGATCATGTCATCTTCCACGACCCTTCTCACCTCCCATTTCCCCTCCAGCATTAGTACCTGGTCCTTCTATTCACAGGGAGAAAGGCTAAGATCTCTAACATGTGTCTTAAATTGATAGTTTCTTCTGTTTCCTTTCTCAGAATGAGGTCCACCAAGAGTCGCCCTGTGGCAGTATAGGTGACTGGGGTTAAGCACCGAACCAGTGCCGAAGAGTGGGGGTCTCGAACAAAGCCCCCTGTTTGCTAAATCTCAGTATGAGGCCCTGGATGACCAGAGGGGTGAGGTCAGTCGTAAGTTATTTCAAGAAAGTCTTCAGCAAAACAAAAAAGAGATGCTTGCATGATAGTGGATCTGTTTTCTTTTGGGGTTCTGGTACTTGTTATGAATCCAGTGATGGAGGTCAGGCAAGCTGCACTCATGTACGCGTTAGGTGGCCGATTATGGGTGTGTGTCTTATTTTATGTAAGACGCATTGTGTGGTTGCTATTAGTTAATATTGTTATTTTGTGTGTGTGATCTTTGCATGAACGCCGACAGGTGACTCACGATGTTGGCACTGAAATGTGGCAAGAAAACAACCCATCCCTTAAGGCCGGTTGTTAATTCTCACCTGCCACATTAACAATATGTGTGTTATTTCAGCAACCTGTTACTAAGAGAAAGCACCAGAACACATGAAGTGAGAGCTTTTTTGTTTAAGGTAGATGTCCAAAACATACAGTAAACCAACATCAATGAAAAAGAAACAATATTAACAATGTAGAACAACATTTAAAACAAACACACATCTATGCGTAGCATTTTCAGAAAAACAGACAATGGTCTTTGAAATGATTTCTTATTTTTTCTGCGGATGTATTTAAGGAAAATTAGGTAATTGCTTACAAAACAATGACGTCTTCCATCAATGACGTGGTGGATTTTAGAAGATTTTAGATTTTAGTCTCAGACTGTTACCCCTTAAATGACAAAAGGTTTCCTGAAAGTGTGTCCTGATACTCATTCAATGTCTTTTACACTGTAAAAAATTATTTTGATCAAATCACGTTAACACATGTTTTTCATTACTTCCACTCATCAAAATCCTTTGACGTGTTCATTTTAATGTGTTACGTTTTCTTTTTGTCATTCTCTACGAGCATCTAAAAGATCACCCCAAAAAATGAAAGCTTTGTCACAAACGAGCCGCTCTCTAAGAGTGACAGACATGTGGATGAATACAAACATTATAATGATATACCAAAGTACTCCAGAACTTTTTGTTTGTATTTCTAAGGATCTTGTTGTGTGTTCGACAGAACAAAAACATATGACACATGACAATACTATATTTACAGAACATGTCGGCACATGGCAACACTGTCGTTCTAAGCCACGGGTCTATGGGTGCCTACTTTAATTAATTTTGAAGTCAGCAGAGTGTATTTTCAATTGAAATGTGATTCACATTTTGCTAAAAATATTTAAAACTAAAATCGAATTTTTACATTGTGAAGTCCCGCAACAGATATGGGAGTAACACTGTTATTCAGAGCTTGAAATAGAGTCATATTGATTGCTTTTGATGTCATTTGGTACTCCATGATATTCTTCAAAAACATAAAATGTCTTCGCAAAATAAGGTTACGTGGAATGAAATGAGTGAATAATGACAGAATCACGCTTTTGTATTCAATATTGTGTGTCCAATCAATTTGATCTGTACACCAGTAAAAAGGACTTTGGAAAGGGGTTTATTATTCACCAATGTAAATAAGTAATTTTATATATTGATCATCAATTACTCTTGGCTACTCATCTAGTTTTTTTATTATAAGTCGCTGATTTTATTATCCAGCCCTTCAATGTGATTGCACATCTGTCAGTGCGGTAATGGCGCTGTTTGTGCGCCACTCTTTGTTATGACTTAAGCACCTGGCGCTGGAGGAAAAATATTTGAGTAAATCACTCATCACGTGAGGCCAGTTACACTGCACAGCATTGACCTGTACCACATCCTCAATCTGTCTGCCTCAAACTCCCGAGAAAGCACATGAAACCGAACATAACCATTGACATAAATGCGAATGTAAAACCACACAATAACCGTAACAGTCCGTATTTCGGTAACAATTACTTTGATACATTCGGATTTACCCTCTGGGTTTTTGTAGGTGCTCATAAATGGCCGCGGCATGTCAATATACCATTTGGATACATTGTAGGGAGCCCTTGAACCTGCTCGGAGCAGAGATGACCAGCTTGCATCAGCCTCTCTCAGTCTATAATGTGAAGCAGCTGTCTTCCCTTGCGTGATACACCGAGCCACCAATTAATGGGGGGAGGACATGTTGACCTACAAAACAGAACAGCACAACAAACCCTGTAACTACAAACAGGTTGGCTTTGAGAGTAAGCTCTTCTCCGGGGAAAGGGACGAGATCGAATGGAAGACAAACTGAAGAGCTTTGACCTCGTCCTGTTCGCTGAATCGTTTCATCACGATGCGCCGACTTTAAAGTGTGCATAATCCACATCTTTAAGAGGTGTGTTTGTTTTCTTGTAAATCACATCTGTGGTTAGGTATCTGGGTTCTTCTTTTGTAAATAGTAATGTGCATGACATCCCCCCCACGCTTTCGAGCGGCGTACTTGGCCCCTTCAGATATTCAGTTTAATATGTTTATAAAATCTTAACTGTCAGATTTTCTAATAAAAAATGTTGAAAAATATACCAAATGTATCTAATGGCAAGAGTAAGGGAATCATGTTTACGTTTATTTACAAGAATGGAAGTCCATATATACTGTACATATTTAAAGCGATAGTTCAGCCAAAAGTTACAATTCACCTTTGGTGTCGTTTCAAAAGTGTGTGACTTTATTCTGCTGAACAACAAAAGAATTTATTAAGAACATTTTTGGAACAACAGTGGCACCCATTCACTTCTACATAGACATACAATGCAAATGAATATGTGGCAGATATGAACATTCTTCAAGTATCTTCATTTGTTTGGGAGAAAGAAAGTCAACAAGTGTCAGGGGGGTGAATAATCACAAAATTAGGTTTTCAGGAATTTATTCAACTTAGCTTGTTAAATTACACTTTTACTTAAGTAGAATTTTTTATCAAACCTTCCTCTAAAAAATTGGGGATCTTGTGACTCACTTCTTCAACTAGTTCACAGTCCAGCTCCGTCGACCTCCTCGTTCACTCTTCCAGTTTGTTAAGTTCTTCCAGCCATGTGGATTTTTGTGGCATTCTTGGTTTACCTTAGGAATGGATGTAGACCAGAAGCACCACTGTGTTGGCATTTATAACCGGGCATTTAAGGCATATCCTGCAAACACGCATTTATCAAGCCTTTATCCTTTATCTGCTACAGATCAAGCACCGGGGGGCTGATAAAACATCTAATGCAGACAGTGAACTGTTATTACTCTGATAAGAACAGATTGACTACTGAAACTAATGGCTGTCATTCTTAACAGGATGTCTGCAGATGTTTTGAACAGATTGCAGATATTTTGTTGACTTTTGTTGAAAAATCTTTTCCTGGTATTTTATTGAAACCTTTGACTTTGCCCGGGGCTGTAGACATATGGAACCTACATAAACTACTATTCACATGTTTAGTGTCACTTAAGCACTCAATTAAGTGACAGTTTACCCAAAAGCGGTTCACCTTCTTGTCATTTTGAGCCTGTAGGACTGTCCGCTGCAGAGGGCAAAATACAATAGTTTGAAGAATGTAAGGAACTGGCACTGTTTTTAGAAAACCCAAATTCTAAATATTATCTTTTGTGTTTTGAGAAAAAAAGTCTTACAGATTTGAAGAGAGTGACAGAATTGTCATTTTATGAAAAATATTTAACATTTTAACGTAAAAATTATAATAAAACTGCCCAATATCACAAATGCGAAAACTGTTGTGATAAAAAAATGCTTTATACCTCATCATTCAGTGCTGTATATTAACCATTTTATTACCAACTTCTATCAAATTACTTGCATCCAGTTTAAAGCATTTCTACTTTACTGTTTACAGTTTTGTAATAAAATACGCTTTTGGTTTTCACAATTTTATTTATTTAAAACTACTTTCAGAGATTTATTATGCACACAGATCAGGGGGTCAAATTTTTTTGAATAGGAGTGCGCAGTACATAATAATCTAAGTTCGATTAAACTGGGCTATTGAACTTGTCTCTTCACTTTTTTGTCAAGATCAATCCTCACTATCATAATTTTGTGTAATCTCTGAATGCCAGAAAAAATGCAATTATAAGTGCCCGCAGGACCTGTGGTGGGGATCGTAATTGGTGCTGCCGGACAAGCATCAAATGGGGGTTGACAGCATACCCGTTGTGCCATAACCACACGCCCCCCCCTCCCCGTAGGTTACAGCCGGGGCAGATGGGAATATGAGTGAAAACTAATCCCAGATACCACACGCCAGTCTTTATACAGCCAGCATGTGTTTTACAGGATGCACATGATTTCTGAGACCCGGTCAGAGATGTCTTTCCACTGAGACCATCGTGCTGTCAACATACAATATAATGATACCGATCGGAGTTCTTAGATTTAGTATAACGTCACACTTCACTCTCTGTTTTCTTCCAATTCCTGTCTGTTAAGATTTGTCTTGTTTGGCTTTTTGGTTACATTTCAAAGCAAACACAATTGTATATATTGTTATAAAGCAGAAAAACAAAGGGATCTTGATGTGCAGATCTGTTTTTTTAAAATTAGTTATGGCACTTATGTGGGAAGCGTGTTGGCTGGTTTGTTTAAATAGTGGAGGTGATTTCCAACCCTTATAGAATATGGCCAAACGTAAACCTTCTAATTTCAAGCTGTAGGGCCATAGTTGCAAACAACATTATTACAAACATCCTGCAGTTGAAGTCTTCCGTGACTGAGACTCACAAGGAAACTTAAGCGCAGGCACTGTCGCTAATTAAATGACATGGCACCCAGCTTCTGTTCCCCACATACTGAAGTCTCAGAGTCTGGTCAGACATCCCCCCTTCCCCGTTCCCCCTTGTTTCCCTCTTGTTTGATGTCGGACCCTCCGCAGTTATTTGGCTCTTTCAAAGCGGGGTTGAGGACACTGGCTTTTAAGCCTCGCTGGCCAAGGTAAACTTAATTTGTATTGTGTACATATGGTTAAAAGTGCCTCTCTTGTAAAAACCGAGGGTGATGCCGTGGGCCAATAGGAGCGTGTGTAAATGAGAGCGGCGCTAAGACGTTGTGTGATGAAGCGTCGCAGCCCTGCTGGGTCCCAGCTGGAAAGCCCTTATCAAGACCCAAATGAGTGGAGGTGAGAAAAGACAGACCAGCAGAGCTCGCAGGTCCAAATTTCACAAGGAGAAGATGAGGGAGGGGTGGATGTCTGCTGTGGGGGACCGCTTGAGGGTTCGTGATAGACCGAGACTTTGTTGACGGGATGGAGATATGCTCTTTTTGGCACATCAAAGAAGTTAATAAACCTGGTTCTTGGCAGCCTATCTGCGATCTGACTTTAAAGTGGGCAATGTGATTTCAAATTTTGATAAATGTATCGCATATCAAGACAGGAAAGAGACCATAGCATAATAACATAATCAAGGCCTAAAGGTAGTAATGCGAAAAGCAGCGTTCAGGATTGAGATACAAGCAGAGCGAGTTCTGCATGATTAGGGGTATACATTAAGCATTTGATGTCACCTGTGTCCAAATATGGCAGAACATTAGCCACGGTAGATGTTTAATAAAAGACACATGATGGACATGATTGGTCTAAACTGTACAATATGGAAGGCCGAAGGGTAAAAATATGTTGGTTTTAAAGTATGGGAATCACAGACACATCTCACTGATCAATCTAAACAGACAAAAAAAAGAGGCTTCAATTTTGAGACATATGGAATTTGTTATTTTGGCCAGACAGTGAAAAAAGTATGGTTTAGAGCGCTTGTTGCAGTGACCGAGTGGTGCATGAGAGGCACCATTAAAAAAACACGAAAAAGGATATTGGAAAGAAACCAGAGGAGAAGAGATAAGGAATGAGACGGACATGGGCGAGTTTAGAACTCTATTCCTTCGTCTCACTCATCTGTTTTCTCTCAAAACAAACTTGCCATGTTGCAAGTCAGTCAGGAAGCCTTTATGAAACATGCTCGTTTCTTAACAAAAAGCTGTTAAACTGTCGGTCTCATACAAACAGGTGAGATTAACACACACAAGGAAGGTTTTACTCGAGTCTTGTGATGCTTTAGTTTGCAGTGGTCTGCCCAAAAATATTATTATTATTATTAGTAGTAGTAGTAGAAATTGTACAAGTAGTATCATTAGTATCATTAAATATTATCATTATTATCATCATCATCATTATTATTATTATTATTATTATTATTATTATTATTATTATTAGTATAGCATTTACATTTTCTCAGCTCTTTAAGTTAAAGATTTTATAATATTCCAATTAGGGTTATTTTTGGAGCTGTTAAATAAAAATGTCAGCCAAAAAGAATGGCAAATATAAAAATGCATACATTTTTACCATTGTTTAATGTAAAAACACATATAAATATTACCAAAAAATGTATCAGAATAAGTTTATTAAACAATGTTAATATGCAGAGACCGGTTTAATATTGAACACAAACTATGTTATATTCAGGGTACGATTAGTTGCCAATTAAATCAGAAATTCTTAATTAAAGAAAATGCTCGAGTAAACATTCTACTGAATATATAGCAAACAATGAACAAATAATGTTTATAAAGTAAGCAATTTGTGAATAAACTTCAATAACTAATTGTGCCAAGCACTAAAACAAACCTAGCCAATCAGCAGTAAGGGGCAAGAAAAGTAAGACTGTAGACAGAGGGGCGACGTTTTGCGGACGGAGCCAAACAAGTTTTGTTGTTGATTTCAATACAATAACTATATGATAACCAGTGTTGATTTTGCTGACCAAAACAATGATGAAAATAATTTGAAACAATTTTACTGCCAAAAACGAGATCGAAAACTTATTGTGTAATGGTCAAATATCAGTGTAAAAGTGAACATTATCAAAAAATCAGTAACCGCACCTAATATGATGTTATATCTTATAACATGTTGTGTTTGCCAGAACAATGAAGTCTTAAATGCATTCTGATTTGTTCTAAAGTTTAAAGCATTTGGTTTAAAGGTTTTTTTTGACAATAGAGTCATGAGTACTCTGTTAGTTTTACATTACTATCAAGCCGTCTCTGTTGGGCCACCCCTTTAAGACTCTCAACAAGAAACCATAATAAGTAACAGTTGCTCGAAAGAGATCAATACACGCCACTAAAAAACCTCTCCAACAGGATGACCACACAAACTCTACGCTACTGCTAATGCAGGAATGGAGACTGACACTGCGGTTAAGAGTTTTCCATTTAAAGGAAGCAGGGCCTCTCTGAAACTAGCTGTGAACAAAAATCTTCCCGCCATAAAAATAAAGTTAAAACATTATGCCATAGGTGGCTGTAATACGACAAGTAATATTAAATGCAGCTCAATTGCTTTAGCCTGTAATTCTTCTCAATTATATGATACCCTTGCGGGTTTTGGTATACCATTGAGAGAATTGTGGCCGTTTAGAATTTATTTTATAGTGTTTAAATACAATTTCACAAAAACGTTGAAAAAAGAATGTTCATTGTGATAAATGTTCAGGTCACTTCTTACAGATATTGTCTGCATTTGTGTGACGTCTGAAATTGGGGACATAGGGCCCGAGGATGTTTATTGCTTGCATATGTGGGCAGCATGTGTTTTACATTTTCCAAAAAGGCTTTTAAAATGCGTACACTCTGGGTAGTTTTACCACTAAAGTGTCTCAGTATAGGACGTTATAAAGAGCCAACACGTTTTGTAATTTTCGGATGGGCAGATGGTTGTGCGATGGCTGTACTAGTCACAAAATGTCATGCTGATGTCAGGAATATGCCTCTAAATTATATTAAAAGCATCATTACATATAGGGATGTGCAGACTGTGTGAATTTTGGTGGTTGTCTATTTGAAATCAAGACAGCACCTGCTGAATTATTTTTGTTTTCTGAAAATATATTTATTAGAGCTTTAAAGGTTTATTTGTTCGGGATTGAGTAGGTCAAAAATACGTTTTTGAGCACATGTTTGATCTTCACACACATCAGGCGTAGATGAAAAGTTCACATTGTGTTCCAACAATATTAACGGACCTCATCATTCTCAGCCCTTGAAATATGTTGCCAAATTCTAGCAACAACCGCTTTTTTTCACAGTTCTTATAATTTCAATAGATTCAGCCTCAACTGTTAGAAATTCAACATGTGGTGCAGATTTTAAGATATTTGGCAGTCACTCTGCATGAAATGAAAGTGAAAAATTAACCATGTACTTGCCATAACTTTAATGCTTTTGGCTGTGATGTAATTGAAATCTAAACTCAATTCCTGGCTTGAATGTCTTGCTTTATTTTTTTAGGGTAATACACCAAACGTAACACCAGGTATATATATATAATGACCTGATATTTTACAGGATATTGCAGGACAGTGAAAGTGTGAGTGATATTGTTGAAGCATGATTTACTAACTCTGTAAATTGACTGTGACATTTCAAAAGATTATTAGCATTGATATCTGAAGGAGATCAGATCTTTTTCATAGGGCTTTGAAAAGACTTCAGTGTTAACATCGAATTCCACAAAGTTCTGTTCAATATCCGCCTCAGTAGGCAAACTGAGTGAACATCAGGCTTCGTGGTTGAAAGTCACGAAGGCTGAGGTTTTATTGTAACATGATGACCAGGGTTTGAGTTTGTCTTGTTGAACAAGAGCTTAAACGCACTTTATCACAAAAAATCATCATAGACGTAAAAAATTCAGGATTTCTGTTTAATGTTTTGCGGTCTAAAGACAATATGCTTGTACCCAAATACCCAAAATGAGTGACTGAGCCAACCAAACTAAAGAATTTCTTTTCCTTTGCAATTTCTACTTGTGGTATTTTCAAATCAACTTGATCAAATGAATCAAAATGTCAAAAACAGAACCGCCCTCGTTTATCAAATGCAAATGTTTATTGTTTAGCTTTTTTCCATTTTATTATTTACCCAGTTCATACAATTGATAAAACATTATTCTGTTAATAAAGGAAGAACTTTACATTTTAACCAGCCATTCACAAAAGTATAGTGTTTATTGTTAGTAAATGACTACATCTAACTCACTAACTCACTACTTTTCTAACCTACTCACTCTATCAAAAAAAATTTAATAAAAAAAAAAATACTTTTATATATATATACTTTTTGCAACTTCTCTCTCTGTGTAACTTGGTAGCATTGTTGTAGCACTTGTTGACCTATTGTTGTATCGGCTATTTACCGCTTCATTGTCTCCTCGACTATTGTAAGTCGCTTTGGATAAAAGCGTCTGCTAAGTGACTAAATGTAAATGTAAATGTAAATGACACATCATGTGTGTAGCATCGTGTTTTTAATACATTTTTTTTAAAAGTGCATCGATAAACTCTTGTTTTACAAGCAAAAACCTGTTCATACAGCTGTGTTTAATTGTTTTTTAATCATGTTATAATAAAACGTTGGTTATTTGTCAATGTGTATATAACTAGTGCGACTTAATTTCTTCGACAAAATAAGTCAAGTTATCAGTCAGTTACTAAAAATTTCACTTTTGGAAATAAACAAATTATTCATCAACCCTAAGTAATTTCCTTAGTACGCTAAGACATACAGTGCGTCTTTTTGAGAGAAACCAGATGTGTTCTTTGTCCAATAAAGCAGGTAATAAAGGGGAAGTATTATGTCAAGGTTAGACGTCCAGTGCTGTTGTTAACAAGTGACGTCATGCGGCCTTGGAGAGGAGAGCTCCCAGACGTCTCACCGCTGAGAGTCCTCCAAAATCTGCAGGCAGAAGCCCTGAGGTTTCTCTCATGTTGAACGTTACACACACACACCACGTGTGACAGCACATCAGCCCACCCAGATATAAGCCCTTAAACAAAATAATGCATGTGGATGGAATGCTAAAGAGCTGTCATGTTTGGATATGGCAGATGACCTCACAGCCTCATAAAGACATTCCCTTTTTTAACATAATAGTGTATGTTTATGTGTAAAAGAATTTATGGGGGAAAACAGAAACCAAATCAAATCCAATTTCAAGAGAAATGTGTTGTACACGTTTATTTTCTCGAGTGAAGGCTAAATGGGAAACATTTGCATTTTTTTAGCCCCATCTTGAAACATTTAATTTTTTCTTCCAGATAACATTATAAATGGCAAACAGTAGGAACGGACAGAGTCCTGTTGTCACAGGGTTTCCCCAATTGACCTCCCATCCACACACATTTTAAAGATTATGTTCCACACAACCAGTTCATGATCCTCTCCTATCATTTCATCAAGTGGTCATCATCAAATTTATAGTCGGCCAAATGACTTCCAAACTCTATTTTACAAATGCGAATCTACTTATAGTGAAAGATTTGATTTGATTAAGGAATACAAATTCTTTTGTTTCTTAAATTTAAGGCGCTGGAATACCATTCACAGGTGGAAAGATGTAATACGTGATTCTATGTGTGAGAATAAGAGATCATCCAGCTGTTGTCTCTGGATCTGACCACCAGACCAGTCTTCATCCAGGCATGTAATACTTAGTATTAGTACATCTGTTTTTGGTAAAATTGTTAGTTTTTAAAATAAGTGCTTTTAGATTTTGTGAAAGTATGTTGTGAAAGTATGAAACAACTGTAGCTTTGGTTGGCCACATTATAGATAAAACAAAAATGTGTTCGTTTCAAATGTATGAAACAAATCTTTCAGTTGTCCAAAGTGTCTGTTGTACTGTACTAACTGTAACTGTCAATTTATATCAATGTTTCATAAAGACTAAACCAGAGCTGTCCGTGGTTCTGAAGGCCTGGGTATCATACAGTGCCATTTACAGTTGATGATTTACAGACGATGCACATTTAATTTATTTGTACAACTCTACCAAAAAATATATGAATATAGATTTGTTTTTAGCGGAAAGGTGATGACTTATATGCATAAAATTGTTAAAGGGAAAATTTAACTCAAAGAAATTCTGTGATCATTTACTTACCTTGAAGTTACAAATCTGTTTAAATTTCATTAACATTTACATTTATTCATTTTGCAGACGCTTTTGTCTAAAGCAACTTACAAGTTTAATGAAGTAGTCAATTATCACTGCAGAGCAGACAGGGATAAGGTGTCTTGCTCAAGGACACTTTGGTCATTGTCTGCTGGCCCTGGGATTCGAACCAGCAACCTTCAGCTTACAAATCCAACTCTCTAATCACCACGACTGACCACACAATAATTTTCTGATGAACAAAGAAAGATATTTGGAAGAATGCTTGTAACCAAATAGTTTTCAAGGCACATTGACTGCCAAAGTAGAACATTTACTTTATAAAATGACTTTTGAAATTCTGTTACACACAAAATTGATATTTGAATAATATAGGACAGCAAAAAGTTCTGTGGTGCTTTTCAATACTATTGTAATTTTTCTTCAATGAAAAAAGTGTCAACGGACAAAGTTAAATTATATTAGAAATTAATTTAACATAATTTCTATGTTAGAATTTTTTTGTAGAAATAATTTTTTTTAAGAATGTAAAATATGTCCATGATTAAATTGAGTGTATCCAACAACTCCTCTTTTTTAGTGTTCTATGCAAGTCAATGGAGTCTAAAAACTTAATTTAATTTTAAACATGTTTAGAACAACGAGAGAATACTTCAAGTCAGAATTGTCATTTTTGGGAGAACTATTCTTTAAGTATTGATTTTTTGATGATTGCACTTTTTCCAAGTTAAATTTTTCCAAATTACAAAAATGCTGGTTTTCCACTTTTTTCAAATCATGTTTTTTTTTTCATCTTAATAATTCAAATTAAACTAGACTTGGTTTTGTTAGGAATAACTAAAATAATAACTATAAATTAACACCATACATTTTGGTAAAATTTTAAAATCGTTTTTTTCATTTTCTTTAATAATTTGATGAAAAAAAAAGATTTTTTTAATTAAATTTATAAATTATATTTTATTAAATTTATAAATTCAATCTTCAATAACTTCTTAATATGAAACATTCTACATTCTACACTATTATTGTAATGTCCGATGTGATTCATGTGTTTTACACTGAGGTTTCGAATATTCTCTGCGGTGTTTTCAGACTGAAGTGGATCGCAGTTGTCTTCAATCAAGCTCATTTGCTGTTCTAGAAAACAATGTTATTGACTAAAACACACAAATGTGGTTGACGGTTCAAATAAACACCAACTTTATTAGCAGCATGTTTCCCAAACCCAAAGCGTTTCAAGCCCATAGGATCATTACGCATACTAAAACCTCAAGTCTGGCCCTCCTGTGAAAAATCTTGTTATCTTGCCATCTCAACTAAAAACATTCTTGTTTTCAAATCATATTTGACAAGTTGACTTGGTCTTATATGCCTAGAAGTAAAAAAAACACAGCCCCGCTTTGGCCATATTACCTTACATTCAGATGCAAAATATTGGTTCGTGATAGATTGTAAATTCAGTTCTCTGTTCTCCTAAAGAGTCCGTGTTGCCTGAAGTTGGCAGAGCTCTCGATATCTCTGTTTTTTTCGCTCACTTGAGCTGAATTGATAAACACATGCCTCATCTCAGCCGAAGCCAAGGCAAATGTTTGACACACCTGCTGACCAGAAATTGGAAACCTCGAGAGATCATACCAGATCCAAACCGGCCCTGTGTTTAATATACAAGTAAGAACGGTCTGCAAATTCCCTATATTTAGCACGTTTGCTCTTCTATGTAAGCTGACATGAGGTTCCATGTTTTCCAAAGACCCGTGGATAGCCAATGGTAGGAGAGCACCTCTGTTACTGGAACCCCTTGGGCTTGGCTCAACGTCACCACATCCAGTTCCAAAAATACACAGATCTGCTACCCCTTGGGATTTTAAAATCTGCCCTGTCTGTTGCTGCACTTCAAGCAACCTTTTCTGGAATGAAACACTCACAGCTGCCTCTGCGGTTTGCTCTACAAGCCACGGATTCCTTTGGGGAAAGACTGAAGTTGTGAAGCTGTGAAGGTCACAATATATAATTCAGCTAAAACCAACAAATGGGAATTCCTTCAGCTCTCTGCACCGAATATGTTAAATGCATCGGAATCTGCATAGCTCTTTCAAAAGCCAACACAGCGTTTGAAGACTTAGGGATTTGCATGTATATTCCCAGTTTTCGGCTCCTTATTGACATATTGATTGAATTTGTTGTGCGATCTGTGAAAGTGAGATATATCTGTAGATAGACGTATTATTTATGTCTCGAAATCTAGATGTGAAGCAAAGCCTCGAATGCGCACCATTTGCGAATTAAACCCAAAATGGCCACAGCGGTGTCTTGAATCCATTGTGGTGTAATTGTACATGAAAAGATGTTTACAAAACAACCAAGAGGACATCTAAACAAACACATCAGTACTCTAACTAAAAACTAATGGCAATTGCCTGGGAAAGTCTTCGAGTCAAACACATCTCTTAAGAAACTTCATTGTTCTCATGTGAACACAAGATATTCGCTATGACCAACACACGCTAGGATAAAAGGATTTCGTTTCACCCAAAGGCCTTCAACGCCTGTCCGTCTTTGTCTCACCTTGTAAGCTGAGGGTCGGATGGGGGGAAAAGCATTACATTAGTCATAATTAGAATCAGGCCACAAACAACAGCCAATATTTACATACACACCACATGCCCTTGTCAGCGGGTCTTTCGTGCAGATGGAGAAGTAGTACACAGGCCCATGGCTAAAAGACGTGTGACCTGAAATGAATTGTAGGAATAGTGGTGGGTACCTCAATATATTCCAAAACACGATATAAGGCTAAAACTAAGATAATGAACGTTGAAGTTTGATTTCAACAATTTGTTTTACAGTGATTTCAATTTTTATATATGGTATAATTCATTAAATATCAGATATTTAAATTTTCAACACATGTTCTTATATCATATGGAATGATTTTGTTATACAAACAATAAATCACCAAAAATGAGCTGAGATGTTTTCAGAGGAAGACTCGCAATTTCATATAATGAAAACCATGACTATGTAAAGTCTTAATGGTTAGAAACGTAGTTTTAAAGGGATAGTTCACCCTTAAAGGAAAATGTTGTCTTGAATGACCTACAGTCTGGTCGTTCAATCTGTTTGCATGTCTTCGTTTTGTTAAATCAATTAAATAACGGAGAAAGATAATTGGACAAACGCTTGTAACCAAACAGTTTTCAGACCCTATGAATAAAAAGACAATAATAGTCAAAAGTGCACCAGAAATTTTTGCTATCATACATTCTTTAACATATAGAATTTTTTTACATCATAACAATTTAAGCCACTATGGTAGCCATGGGGTCCACAAACTACCTTGGTTACACGCCTTCTTTAATCTGTCTCTTTGCTCAACAAAGAAGAGCCTTAAAAGACTTCTGATATTATTGTGTGTGGCAGTGATATGAATTCCTAAACGCTTTGAGAAGAGCTCATAGATTACTTTCTCTTTTGCTTTCTAGATATACAGTATAGTGCATGTAGTAAACCAGATTTTTAAAGTGAAGATGCATCCTACCCAAATTTCTGAAACCAACAATGGACACAGATGTGTTTAACTTCAAAGATAAATAGAAGAGACGTCTCTTTCTTAGTAGCACGGACACAACTTCTGCTAGGTAATGAGAAATATATTTATTTATTCATGTGTAATCGATAGAATAGCTTTTTTTTTTAAAAGAGGAGCATAAATGATAAAAATGTCCATTCCACGTTTTTTTGCCTTTGCTTTCCTTTAAATATTACATAAAATAAATAATTTATTCAAAAGCAGTCAGGGAAAAATGGAGATATCCAATACAGTGGCTTTTGCATGTTAATAATGTTAGATTTTGTTTACGCTATGGTGCTAGCTTGACTAAATTCAGATGGTGGGATGCTGGGTCTCCGTCTCGGCCTCTCAGCCTCGCACCTTGAGCAAGTGCTTCCAGTAAGTATTTGCGTAACATTCACTCGAGCGTCCGAGCGTTTCTTATGAGTTAGTACAGCATAAATATCTGCATCCAAGGGTCAGACACAAAAACACACAAGCAAAACACACTGTAAAAGTTCTTCTCAGTTCGTTGGGCAGCAACGTCCCACTCCTCAACTTTGGTCCAGCCTTCGTTTGCTCGGGTTTGGCATGAAAATGTCCCATAGTCTTGGTGCCAATAACTTAAAACGAAATATGTGACAACACATCTGACTCAACCGAGTTCTTTTGGATCCATTCTGTAGTGCCTTCTTCTCCAAACTCGATATACTGTAAAAAAAGGATTTTTCTCAGTGCATTAAAGTGTTCCCAGGGGACTCTGGCGGGGTTGTAGCTACACGATCGGAATGGGGAGAAAGTGTGTGGCTGTGTTTTTTCTCCGGGTCTTTTTGGCTCTCATGGGCCTCCCGTTGGCGCTCAAACCCACAAACATGGGCTTCTTCTTGTTCCTCCACTCGGCCGAGGCGTACGTGTTGTACCTGTTCTCCTCTATCCTCTCTATCAGCTTGCAGTCGATGCTGAAATCCCTCTGCGGGAAAAAGAAAAATGCGAGTTAGGCATTGCTTTTGGGTAAATGTATATACTAGGGTGCATTACGTGCATCTATCAAAAAGGCTGCTGTGTTGGATCCAGACCGAGTATCGAGTACAGGGTACACAAAGTGACAGTCTGTCTGTCTCTCTCATTGTTTGTCTGTTGATTAATTTAAAACATTATTGGCACTACTGTGTTTGATAGACTATTCCGTAACTTAATTTATTTTAGCGAACGCACAAGTTTTAACCCATCGTTGATATTTTCCAAAGCAAGTACACAAGACGGCAGACCCGAGGCGAAGGAGTTTGCCTTTTGGGACTTTTCCCCGCCTCTCTTGTTGGGAAAAGTATGCCACTATTTTTCCCTGTTTCAGGTAACATGTGCCATTCATGAGAGCGGCTGAATGAAAGGCAATGGGGCGCAAGAGAGCGCAGAACAAAGAGAGAGCCGAGGATTGTATGGCGGGATTGTGAATGGAGGAGAACGCATGCATGGAGCTGTGTTTGAGGAGAAACTACAGTTGTAAGGAAGAGGGCCTTCTCGACTTACTTTTTTAAAGATGACAGAACTCTTTTGCTAAAGCCGACTTTTGCTGAGGGATTATTTACAGGCAATGGAGTGGAACTGCCCTTTAAAACAACTTGGAGCTTTCTAAGTGCCCAGAGACATGAGAAATAGAACAGACTCTCTTACATCAAAGACGCAGAGAGCACGACTGATCTTTCTGGAAGCTTGTAAAAGCTGGATTTCTATAAATAGTTTAGAAATACTCAATGTTGTTTGAGAATTCCCGATAACAAGGATGACTTTGGTTTGGATGGGATGTCGAAATGGTATCATTATTTGTTGTCTGGTCCATTCATCAGCGTTGCCTTGGAGCTGTGATTAAGAGAGAATTAAAGAGAAAATGATGCTCACCGCCCCGTAGACCACCCCTTTCTTGTTAATTGCAAGGTAGTAATTGCTTTGGATCCCCTTGATGGCAACGATGCCCACATCCACAGACTTGATTTCGAGTGTACCTACAAAACAAATGTAAACATGTAATTTACATAAAGTCCACATAAAAGCATTGCATTATGCATGCATTTCATTTTACAGTTATAATGACTAACATGGTGCAACATTGACCGCACGATGCATTCGTATAATGGCTTAGATTGGATGGATTGAATCTAAAAAAGGACATTTAAACGCAATTAAATGTTAAATAAATGGCTTGGACATCTGTTGGGTAAGCAGGGGTCAAAGAGCGATCGCAAGGTCACAATCATGAAAATAAACTTGCGTTCATGTGTTATAATCAGGTTTCTCTTTAATCATTCTGAATAATGTATCTGTTCACCCACAATCCACCACATCATCCCACTACTGCAGTCAGTCTCGCCAATAGGGTGGACATTCAAATTCTAGTCATTATGCATTTATTTTGTTGCATTTTTGGTTTTCCATGTTCATTCATTGTGATATTAAAAATGTGAGTTTTTTTCGTCTTTAGACCAAAAAGCCACTGGTACAGGCTTGCAACCATTAGTGATTCATGTCGTGCTAACCATGACTGTTTTACCTTTAAAAGGCAATTATGTAAACCCATAAAGCCATCACGCTTTGGATGGGATTAGACCCAGACCAAAGCTTGTGCTAGTAGTAAGCGGGACTAACTGATCCTGTGTTTGTATATGAAGTTAAAGGAGCTTTAGCCTGCAGCTTCAGGCCTTTGATAAACACATGCAGTTCGGTTTACCTTGTTTCTAAGGTGAACTTAAGACATTTCTGGGAGCTCTTATCCATGGTCTGCCATGGGGATAACAATACAACAAGTTTCAAAGGTTTAGATCCATGCTGATCCAGAAACCCACACACAGTACTGTACATTATTACTTTCTTTCATATGTAAGTCTTTCTTTCTTCTTTCAAATACAAAGGGGAGATATTTTGAAGAAAGTTGTTAACCAATTAGCCACAGCAACCATTTCCTTGCATTGGTTTGTGTCTATGAAACAGACGGGAATTGTCAGTTGCAAACTTTCTTCAAAACTTCTTCCTTTGTGTTCTGTATAGAAAGTCAATCAGGCTGGAAATAACAAGAGTGTGAGTAAATGATCACAGAATTGAAATTTTTGGTTGCAATATGCTTTTAAAAGAGTATACCGTCTTTTAGATAAAGTCTCTCCTATATGTGGAACATGAAGAAATGGAAATGCATCTGAAAATACAACAAACGTATGCACACATCAAACTAAAGTTTTAATCTACGCTTAATGCAAACGAAATTTGCAAGTGAAACGTTGACATCCACATTGAGGACGACACGTGAGTCTGGGGAATTGAATCCACACCTGCGGACCGAAGCACAAGCGTAGCTTCAACAGAAGGATTAAGTGGATCTCAAAGCAGTTCCTCCACATGGGCTCAAGTTTCAGTCACCAAGAGAAGATGTAAGGAGACCTAGTCTCTTGTCTTCTATCCTCCCTCGCCTCAGGTTCATGAACAAGAGCCACAGTATAAAAGGAAGGGGCGCAGATGGGATCACAGGCTCATTAGGATTAGTGAGGAATAATCTTTGATCAAAGAGCAATGTTCTCGACAAAAGCACTGGAGCAAACCCAAAAAGGACACAATCGCATTTAAATTCGATTGCAAAAAATTGAAATAACGGACACACGCTGTACACAGGGATACAGTCATGCGTACACAAGTGAGGGTTGTCGTGCTCAACTTGTCATGTCTGCACTTCATTTGGTGGCTGGACTTGCAATGTCAAAATAAAGCCCGAATCTTTTGCCAGAAAAGCACCTGTTTGTTTTTGAGTGTTTGATGTGGTCTGTGAGCCCATACAACTTCCATTTTTCGGACTCCCTCACCGTCTGCGCTGAAGCCGAAATGCAGGTCTGCAACAAAAGACTGGATTTACCAAACCAAAACATCTTTAAGGCATCCAGCCGCGCTCTTTATCTTCTCACCGCTTTCTTCTTCCACACCTTCGACGTCGAATATCCCTTTCTCTTTCATTTCAAATGTCTGCCTGACACTAGCTATTTATTATGACTTTTGTAAAACATGACATTTAAGAACATGTTCATGGCAGTTTATGGTATTCATTATCTAATCAACATGTTTAAGATATTACCATGAGGAACACCGGTGCACGCAAGTTTTTATGTGGCACATTAAAGTACGAAACCTTTCCAGCGATGCCATGAGTCAGGAGAGAACGATTGTCTCTTAACAGTTTTCCTGGCAGACGGCATGTTTTGTTACACTACAGTATATCGTGGCGGTACGAGCATTCTGACAAACACAATTTCACGGCCTGCATTATTCAAAGCACCGGCCAAGGCGTTCTCTCTAAAACTTTCCTGCGGTGAAACTATATCCTCCTAGTATTCTTGTTTAACTCCCTGTTAGGGTTCAGATTACAATGACTTAAAAGCCTCTGAGTTTAACAAGTCCGACCCTGCCTTACTCATACCCGGCCTGTGAACGGCCTTGCGTCTTTGACGTTACGTCGATCGATCGTGGCTGTCTGCGGTGGTCCACGGGACCCTCAAGGTGGCCTAGTGTGATCTTCTCGTCTCCCAGCAGAATTGGCTTCTACCCTGGGCTCTGTTGGTGGCCGCCCCCCGCTCAACAGCGTTCCATGTTTTCTTGGCAGCGGGACAGCACTCAGGTTATCGCATCTTGTGGTAATTACAACAACCCCATATTTGTAGCCTCATGCAACCTGCATCAGCCTGTGGGAGAGTGAAAGAGACCCACATCCACTTCAAACTCTTTTTCCCCCTATGTGTCTGTTTGTTTAAAGATAATTCGTATTCTACAGATTGAGCTTTCGCTACACACGATCAAGGTTTTCCTTATCTGTGTTTAGATCTTTGGATAATATCCAGACATCAAACTAACAATGTACTGTCATAAATGTACCATGGTGTTTACCTCAATGTATGCCCAGAAACTCCTCACCAGCCCATTCCAAAATCCAACTAAAATGGTTTTCAAAGTAAAAAAATATATTCCAGCCAACGCTTAATTGTCCTGGGAACCTTGAGTTGACTCTTCTGTGACGTGCATGACTTTTCAATTAACCCCCTGCCTTAAGACCATAAATGAAACAGGGTCCCCATTAAAAGGCATCTTTTGGAGCTGACCCTGCGTTGGCTTCTGATGACAGTGACTCGCACCTTTGATCTGGGCTCGGCAGGCCCCTGGCTCCTGGGCTTGTGGAGATCAGTGGACCTCTGGGGCCGGTCTCATTACCTTGCCCTGTGTTTCGAAAGAAACGTGCCAGTGACTTCTAAAGTTGAAGATGAACTCTAAGGTTTAAGGGGCCATGAATGTGCGTCCACCGTTTGTATATGGCTTTTGAAGATTTTATAACCTCTGAGACAGGACACGCAAATGTGACGTTCAGGATCACACCATACTCTGAAGGTGCTTCGGAATGCCATAGAAGAACCATTAATATCTGGGGAACTTTTCGGTTTCTTTATGGTGAAAAAAGGGTCATCAGGTTATAAAAAGGTACGATAGAGATGAATGGTCTTCCATGACATCAGTGTGAAGAACATTTTAAGCTCCTTCTATTATAAGAATGTCAATTCCCATTTGATTGAAATACTTCTTCTAAACAACCATTTTGTTCATTTCAAAGGTTTCCTTAAATGTTTTCCATTTTCACGCACTTCAAGAGCCTATGGCCAATACACACTGAGAATTCTGCAACTCCTTTTTACTTACAAGACTTGAAATTATATTGCACATCTGCTTCTATATATATATGTCTTCAAGGTCCAAGATCCACATAAATAATGGTTAGCCTCCTGAAGAGAAAAATTGGATTGCAAACTGTCACAACTAGTAGGTAGACATAATGTGAGGCCATTAGCCTTAATGGTGTTTAGAAATGATGGGTATATTAGTACATGGGTATATAAGTACAAATAACATAACATGTGTAAGCTCCTTAAATATAGGTTATACACACATATACGTAATACTCTATTTCATGTTTCAGACTATAAATCAGCTATTTTCTATAAACCTGTTATTGTTTTAAAGTTAATAAAATATATATGTCATCAACCCCTAATTCGGTACCTTTATTTTACTGTGGTTATAGTGTTCAAGCAGAACAGAGCCAGCACGATTTGTGTTAGATTCATTTCTCCAGGCTCTCGGGAACCATCCTGTACTCTGTCGGAGTAAACCGCCTCAGCGGAGCAGTCGAGATTTTCCCTCGACTAATTTTTGATGACAGA
Source organism: Triplophysa yarkandensis (assembly GCA_033220385.1). NCBI lineage: Eukaryota > Metazoa > Chordata > Actinopteri > Cypriniformes > Nemacheilidae > Triplophysa > Triplophysa yarkandensis. Next base: position 3,568,577 of record CM065666.1, read on the forward strand.
CAAATTTGTTCTGTGTTTGGATTGCCTGGCCAATGAAACCGCCCAACCGCTTGCACAACCCTGCGTTCACCATACTCAACGGATAAACACACAACCTGGAGTGGAGACAAACAGACTCCAGACTCTTCATAAACGCCAGGCAGACACCTATCTGAAGAACAGTGGGAACAGGGAAAGGAAACCCGAGTGAGACGCTTCTCCTTGCAACATGTGATTTACTTTAAGTTATGTAGATGAAATTTAGGGATACTTCATCCTAAACTGAAAATGAAAGTTAATATTTGAACAGCATTGATACACATTCACTTCTAATGTGTGAATACAAAACCAGTGCAAGTGAATGGGTGCCAGTTACCAACATTTTTCAAAATATCTAATTGTGTGTTCTACTGAAAAAATAAGGTACAACTTTGTTATGACAAGAGGCAGATGATGACAGAATTTTATTGTCTAAGTAAACTTTAATGCATGTCGCTGGTCCTACCGTAAAAATTGATCTGTTGACATCGCTTTAGCCACGCTGGCTGTTGAATAATGTTAGAAATTCAGTATTTGGAATAACTCACATCTGGGTCTATTCCGTATGGAATGTCTTTCTTGCCTACATTTACAGTATATTCCCTGAATTCTTCCAGAAAAGCTTATCGTTACAGCAACATCACGGGACGGGGTCTCACGCTAACTTCAGCAAAGTGTGGCCAGATGCATCTCAGCTCGACCTGTCTCTGTTCTCGCTTTAACACTTTGATGCCCCCATCAGACTCTCACCCGGCACCATCTGTTCGAGCACGTCGTGCAGGAATTCCCCTTGGCAAGTGTGTGAGGAGAACTTCAATCCGCTCTGGGCTACACATTTGTACAATGTGGTAGCCTGTCAAACACGTAACAAATTTACAGGCCCACTAAAACACCTTGCGACGTCCTGTTCCCCTCAGTCCTGCCCGGCTTGAACAAAATAATGGAGGAAAGGTGAGCTGTGGGTTATCAGAGCCGTTGGAGTGGCCTGTTTGTTTTAAAAGAAAGGAAAACAGACGCTTAGAGATATCTCGGCTATCTAAAACAGACATCCTGAACCTGGCTTAAGGCTTTATCCACCGGTGTGATCTAGAGATGATCGTATAATAACTAGATACAATTTCAAGCACTGGCTTGACACGAATATTGTTACATTAATCGATGAGTAGGTTTGCTGTCGGTCTTCGTCTGTTGGACAAACCACAGAAAACCACAGGAAAAAAAGAGACAGTGGTGTTCTCTCCAGTACAAGCCTTGGCACAAATGGTGCTCTGCTTTAGGTAATGGGGTCAGAGGTTAGGCACACATCTGGTCTTCTTGCAAGTTGAACTTTCAGTAAGGCGAAATGAATTCATTGAGTTGACACTCGAGCGTAGCGAGTGTTTAAAATTCTGAAATGTAACAAAAAGTTTGTTTTACTGGCAAATTTGTGTTTAGTATACATTATTTTATACAACATTTTATCTTCCTTGACTAAGCACAAGAACAATGGTCAACCAAAAGGGCAAACATGTCAATCCCACCAGCATGCTGAAGCTTTCAGGCGTGGAACTTGTAGGAATCCTAAAACTGTCTTGTAAAAACAAGAGGCGTGATTTATGGATCAGAATGGAGAAAGTCTACGTGGACATCAAGGTAAAGGGAATGAAGAGAAACACTGACACTAACCTTACGCACATCAGCTCAATCCTCATAAGTCACTTTTATTACTGGTGAGGTTGGGGTTTCCCACGGGAGTCATGAAAAGACACAGTGACACACAAACACTTCTAAATTAACTTTGAAATTTTTACTTACTGATTTATTATTTTCAGACATCAAACTTTTAAATAATGATTTAAATGATGTAGCCTATATTAATAAATAACCTACATGGAAAAGGCACTATTGAATTGAAGTGACAGTTCACCCAAATATGTATCATCTTTTCCTCACCCTTTTATAATTTCTTTCTTCCACGGAACGCTAAAGAAGATATTTTGAATAAAGTTGCTAACCGAACAGCCGTGGCCTCCATTCACTTCAATGTATGGATGCAAAACCAATGCAAGTAATTGGATGCCAGTAACCCTCATTCTTCAAAATATCTGCTTTTGTGTTCTACATGAGAAGGAAAGGTCATACACGTTTTGAAATGACAAGATGCCACAAGTTCATTTTTGGGAGGACTATCACTTTAAATAGCAAAAACTTGACTATTTATCCTTTGAGATGCAAGCGATGCTCTTGTTATTGTTATTCAGGAAACTTTAAGTATCGTACCCGGCCAACTACAGTCCAACAATGCAGCACAATGCAACCCAGCCTTTCTGAGAAACACTTGACTTGAGTAGAGTTCTTCATCTCTCGCTCTCATTAAAACGACAAAACAACTTTTATATAACATAAACTAACAGAAGCTGATCGAAAGCAGGCCGAAACCTTTAACTTATGACCTTTTACAACTTTCTTGTATTGACATTTATTCATCAGACAGATTATTTTATTAATCCTGTTAGATTCTTCATCTACCCAGGGTTTGTTTGCACACTTGATGGGATTCACATACAAAAGCGCTTTGACACCTGAAATAAACCTCGAAATGTATATAACTGTTTGTGTAATATAATCAGTGCTCAGCGCCCAAGTGTCATAACATATCCCAAACCCCCAAAGGCACTGTTGTGACATGAGTACCACTCTAAACCCGGAGCTCTGCCAGAGCCATTGATTTACATCTGAAAGTATGTTGCTGGATTGGGAATAATCTGTATTCCTAATTGGAGTTTATTAGATTAAACTGACCCACAAATGGAGTGAGAGGGCTATAATGACCAGCGGCCTGACCTCCGTTTGATCTTCTGGCCACGAGCTGACACGATGATTGGAAAGACCCCTGCACTTTAGACCTTACAATTCAACCAGTAGTTGAACTCCGAACTAACACATCTCCTCAATCAAAGCTGTCAAAAACTAATGATCCTCATTAGCAATTTCCTCCGGCCATGGCAACACAAGAGGGTTTACATTTGAGGTTTATGTTCCACTGCCCGATATAACGTGAAACCATTCCAGATTCTCACTCTAATATGCAAAAAGTCCAGGCATGAGAGATTGTGATTTACTAAATGCTGCTTCTACAAGGATTGCCCTTTCCAAATAAATCGGGAAATGAGTGTCCCCAACACAATGTGACAAAAAGTGATACTGAGCTGATACATTCTCAATGGAAATCGAACAATATGGGCCGGATTGGATTTCAAGCAGCACATAGACAGGTCTTTTGTGAACTTGAAAAGCAAAGAAGGCCGGACTTGAGAACTCTAAGGTGGACAAAGAGACTCTCTGAGCGTTGGTTTGAATCTGGGAAATGTAACGATTTATCATACTTAAGCTCTCGGCAAATATTTTCCCACATCAAATATGCAAAACAAATATTAGCCGTCTCGTAATGGGCTTTTGGTTTTCCGCAAGGGTAAATGGTAGACAGGAGCATGTGTAAGGCTGTTTTATTAAAATTGCTAATCTTGTTAGAGTTGAGGTGTTTTAAAAATCTTGTTTTATTATGCATGCTTGCAAAAATTTGACTAATTCAATTTGAAATGATATGAATTCTGGTGTAAGCGATGCTCATCTATGACCTAGTGTGGATGTAAATATGTATATCATCTGGAGGACACATATGGAAAAAAAGTATTAAAAACAATTGAGTTTGACATGCACACATTCTGCACAGCCTTTTCCTCTTAGTTTCAAAACAGAGTTTTTAGATCTATCCCTGACTCCAGCAAACAACAACAACGTCCAATTCTATTCAAACCTTCAATCAATACGTCATTACATAACATTATGTGCAAAAAATGCTATGTTGGTCATGGGAAAACTCGGGGAGAAAAACTGCACCGCAAGCCGACTGGTTTCTTTTAAAATGCCAGTGGCTCCAACTGCAGCGAAATCATTTGAGGATGTTTTACGATACACAACATACCAGGCCGCTTGTTCCTGCGCTTTTCACGGGCATTTGTGGCAACAACAATGGTTTCTGATTACAGGATAAATCAACCAAACCCGCCCTTGTAAACGCACCCGTGGTGGTTCTTTAACCTGGGGGACGTGGAGAGCTCTGCTGCTACCTCGTGGGCCCTTTGAATTCAATTACAGTGTCCACGGAAAAAGCATGGAGAAAGCGCAGGAATGGCAGCCGTCCAATCTGTTTTTGGAGAAACGATCCATTCAGCACCAAGTGCTTCCCTTTTGCTATGCCTCCCGCAGATATTCCGGCCCATATCCACACTTCAGATAGATCAGCAAGATGTGAATCCCCTCTGAAAGACAGTGAATCTGGCCGGAACATTATTTCCAGTATGCATCATCCCTTGAGGTCATTGTGGGAGTAAGCCACGACTGTAGTGTTCACATGTGGTCGACAAGTGGTAGGAACCTCTTAACATGTACAGATTACTGCCATGGGATAACTACAACAACATGGCATTACGTGATATATGTTGTGTATACATGTAGGCATACATAAAAAGTGTAGATGTATGTTTATTGAAACATGTACATAAACAGATTCGACTGGGCATATTTATTCAGACAAATTGTAACGCAGATGACAGTGTACAATAAATATATATATATACATTATAATTTATATTATATATATATTACATATAATTCTAATAACTGATAAACATTTCTAATACATGTGTGACGCTGGACGTTTAACACTGTCCAGCTTTCCGGACAAAGTCTTTGATGGTACTTGAAAGGTTTCCAAAATCTTTAAGCCCGGCCTTGGATTTATTAAGAGGCTTTCTGCGCAACACATTTAAAAGGCAGTTGGGCTAATTGAAATACCCACAGCCATGTCTTGCGGAGTTCCAGCACACCCCTGTTTGAAAAAACGAAACGCCGGGCACATGGGCCCCATATGTCAAAGCCTGTTTTATGAGCGTCGATGTGTGCGCAAAGAGTGCAGAGGGAGTGTGGTGGCCAGGTGCTCGAGCTTTCCCCGGCTGTCTGAACTAACCCCGAACAACAAATCTGAGTATGCAGGGTCCAGTTTAAATTATTCTGATCCCTCAAAATGATTTATGAATTAAACACTTTAACAAGGGAAAAATAAAAACAACCCAACAGATGCTTAAGATTATACATTCTTAGAAAGAGATTTGGGAGTTCGGCAGCGGTTGTAAAGATAACTTATATATTCTGTGATGTTCGGGAAGACCTTCTAAATCGTTTGCATATTTTATCGAATTGAAAGCTCCCCTGGTAATTTCAAATTGGTTCCAGGAAAACCTGCTCTGAATAAATCTAGATCGAAACCTTAGGACAAACATGCTGGGCTGACTACCAACCATCCTTCTGTGGCGCATACGAAGTTCAACTCAATGCAACGCAATGGACGCCCACCAAGCACAAGGTTAGGTTTATACTATCCTAGGTGAGTGTTTGACTGGCAAAGGTGTCGGAAAATAAGCAGCGCTTGTTTTTTCGAAAAGCAGTTTTCTTTCTTTGAGCCCCATAATGTGAGAATGCGGAAAACCGGGCTTTACTTACTGTACGGATCGTCCTTGCTTTTGGTTCCGTTGACCTTTCCGCTTTTATCGATCCTGAGAAAGAACTTCTGATAGGAGAAGAGTTTCCGTCTGCGCACGTCCCCTGTGAGGTGATTGTAGCTGCGCACGTGCCGCCCCACCACGGCCGGGGATGAAGAAGAGTTGGTGCCCCGGGGGGCGCGTGCGGCCCTGTGGGTGTCATGGCAGGCCACGGGCAGAGCCGAATAGAGAAGCAGCAGCAGTAGCAGGGAGAAGCAGGAAAGACGAAACCAGGCTGAGGAACCCTTAGTCACTTTCCATCTGCACATTGTACTGGAGGTCGGTGTACTGGGAGAAGCCTCACAGAAGAGTACATGCTGAAGAAGTAGAAGGGAGGAAGGGTGATGGCAGGGGGTGAAGCTCTGTACGTCTGTGGCAAACGCCGCGGTCGCTTGGGCAGGATCTGGTTCCCCTCGTGTCCGAAAGGAATGTGTCAACATCCATAACTCAAAACACCTCTGTGGAAACTGCCTCACCTCCTCCTCTCCCGGTCCACGGAGAGCTCGAGGAACCCCTTTTGGATGGGGGAAATGAGGACAACCGGGAGAGAACGGCGTAACCGGGCAGCAGATTTGTTCTCGGCAAGGAATCCACAGGAGGAAAAAACTTGTAATCCTTCCAGTGTCTGTTCGATCTGTCTCTCTTGCCCCTCAGACTGAAAGTGTTGCCTTGCTGCTGAAGCTCTGAGAAGATCCTGAGGTGGAGCAGATCTGCCCCTCTGAAGTAAATGAGCGTGGACACTCCTCTCAACTTATTTATTTGGTTCAGGGCCCCAGATGTAATCTCTTTAGCTAATAGGGAGACTATGAAAAGCGGCTGGCTTTGAAGAGCAGCGTGCGCGCATGTATGTTTTGCCTGTCTGAGTGCGTCAGAATGAGAGGCAACGAGGGCATATTTCCTCACCCCTCTCCTATCTGTCTCAGTGTTCGACTCTCTCTCTCTCTCTCTCTCTCTCTCTCTCTCTCTCTCTCTCTCTCTCTCTCTCTCTCTCTCTCTCTCTCTCTGCCCCTCCCACCCTGTTCCCTCCCATTCGGCCTGGGAGCCCCAGTACAGGTTTCCTCCAGCTAACTGTTGCAGCCCCCCCCAGCATGTGAACCTTATCAGAGACACCTGGAGATGATTGCTGCTTTCCCCTTATTCACCCACAGCCTCTCCTTTACCACTGTCAACATCACTCTGATGTTCTTCTTTGGAAGACGGGCGCTTTAAGAACACCCCCGTGTCTCGGCAGACGTTCGGAACAAGTTCAAAGATTGCATTGTTTATTACAACAATACAAATGTCTCAGGAATTACGTTTCATTCGGAGGTCAATTGCAACACTCATAACAACAAAGAGAGAAATCCACCCAGAAAACAATATCTCGTGTTTGCTTTCTCCGCCGTCTCATTTCCTTTTCATATTGTGGGACGAAATCCGTAAGCTCTGTTGTTTGACATCCGTCTCTGTTTTGACAAATTCCATCAACTTTGTTCATATCCCCTTTTGTCCTGGATTCCAAACTGTAACGTATTGTAATTCTACAAATACAGATGTGGGCACAAGTAAATAAGAATAAGAATGTGTGATGCGAGGGCCTTTCCTTCTGTGACATTGTCAGGTCGTGTCGCGCAACTGTTTCATCTTCATTGATGTCTTGCGTCAAAAGCTCGGTTGGAATCGTACACATACGCTGGAAGTCAAGCACTAACTGTGGGAGACATTTACTCATTATTGGTTGGGGGAAGGGCCACCAGAGGACACAGAAAAGAAACATATGTTACTTTTAAGTAAACTGTGCCCAGTGTATGCCAAAACTACACGTCCGTGAAACGTTGAGACGTCTGGACCGGCTTTGCAAACATTTTAAAAGTCAAATAAACGGTGTCTGCTTTTCAGATTTATACTTGTCACGGTCTCTCAAACATCTCAAATCATTGTCAGTTTTTCTATAGCACGAGATTCAAAGTTCTGTTTGTCACCTTTGGCGAACTGACAGTCAAATCTTAAAGATGCAAGATGCTGGTTCTTAGGCCCAGGATTCAAAGCAAACTTCACTGGGTCCCTCTAGTGAAGCAAATTCTAACAACAGGAGAAAAGGTGAAACCTTAAACTAATCCTCTTAAAAGCTCATGTCTGATGGTGAATGGCTGTGTTTAATAAAAGGTGTCTTTGCTGTTCCCGTCCCCTCATGAGTAGCAGTTACCTGTCACCGGTCAAACGTGGTGCCCGGCTCCTCAGAAGTGTCGGCTCTGCACTTAATCTCACGTCCTGACGAACACCTTGGTGTTATCGTGCGTTTCCTCTGTCAGACATTTCCTGCCGACACTGGAGACAAGGAACCAATCAGGGGAATGGGAACCCTGGAAAGTCTGGGAACTGTGATTATTGAGTCACACTTGATTGATTTTTAAAAGTGGTACTTAATGTGGGATTTTCCTTTCTGATGGGGCCACCCTGATCGAGTATGATGAAGAACAAAAGTAAATGCACAAAAAATAAGCTATTTTAAAATAATGTTATGAAATGTGGAAATCCTTGGCCGAAATTTCCTATCGGATGGTTTCAGCAAATAATTTCTTAGCAATCCAAGCGCATTGTTGCAAAGGAGAAAAGCATTTTCCACACAATTTTTGGCGCAACATGTTAACAGCGCCTTTAAATTACAAGTTTTTTATACCTATTGAAAAAAATAGAGAGTAGAAGCTTGAAAGAATAATTCATCCCAAAAATTTAAATTCTCCCACTCTGAAAAAAAGACTTGTTGGAATTACTTAATTTAATGATGCACATCCGTTCCACACATTTAAATGAACTTTTAACTTTTTTTCAAACTTTAAGAGAAATAATCTTAGAAAAATTATTTGTTAAAAAGGTGAATTAAATTGTGTGGAACCAATGTACATGATTAAATTGAGTAATTCCAACAAATTTTTATTAGTGCTTTATATACCGACCATCATGTCATTCCAAACCTTAATAATGTTCTTTCTTCTGCAAAACACAAAAAAACATTTATCCCCATTGACTTCCACTGCATGGACACAAACTCCTGGGGCTTTTCTCCAAATATCTTATTTTGTGTTGCATTGGAGAAAAAGTCCCATACAGTGTAAATAATTATAACAGTAGGGGTAAACTCCTTTATCCTTTAGTAAATATCCAATGTTACCATAATAATGTAAGTCGAAATACATTTTACCTTTTGTTTTTTACACTTTGCCATGACAATTAAAAGAACATGAAATTGAGTCCATGCATCTTATTCTGGGATATCTTTAAATCGCATATTGTGTAAAAAGAAGCTTCATCTCTTCCCATAAAACATAAATGAATCACTATTCAATGTGAAAGGCCCACCTTAAATAGTGTCGATGTAAAATGTGCTGAGCAGGTTTCTATTTTCTTCTCCTCTCAAATAATCATTATCATTTTAAGTAGAGACTCGGAGGCTACAGACCGCCATTCACGGAGATAACCTATCTATGGAGGGATTTGTGAAAAGAGAGAATATGAGACAGCCAGAGGATTTCCCCAGCCAGCCTCTGCCACTGAATGTCCTGCAGTGTTTCTCATTGTTCGCCGCCTCATAAGAGATAGCCAAGAGAGCCTGAGAAAACGAAAAAACAGCACTATTTAACGGAATTCAATCTGTCCCAATAGATTCGAATCGCTAACTTACATGTCTGAGTGTAGATTGTATCTGGCTAATGAGGGGCCTGAATCCTTCTCTGTTACTTCAAAGGGGGTGAAATTCTACCTTTCTGCAGCGAGGACCTTTGCCTGGACTCTCTCTCTCTCAGGTGTGTCACCGCTCAAGCTAAAAGAGAGGGTTTCAGGCAGTGCACTTCCAATGGACTGTTTGTTCCTAAGTTCAATGTTGAAAGCTAAATATGAGCAAATATACTGGCCACTTTCAAAGCCCACATTTATCTTGCTCTCATTTAATCCAAGATTTTCTTAATGATTAATTTGCAAGCCAACCACAATATTTAAGAGGAAACTCCAATAGCACGCTTGCATTTCTATGCAGGAATGGCATCCCGAGCTTAGTTCCAAAAATAAGCTCAAGCTCCTTTCGGGCTTTCCATATGCATACTGTGTGCTACATAAACAGTATTTTAACTGAAAAAGTAGTTTTGCATTCGCATTTGCTTAATGGGAACCGTTCAACGCCTCTGACAGCTTCAATGTGAGTGTGATTTGGACTTATTTCCAACAATTTTCCACTTAACGACATGTATGATTCGCTTCGTGTTCAACAAACACAATGTTGCAGCAACTTTAAACCAGACAAAAGTTTACATTTGGAAGCGCCAGGCCAAACTCCTAATTTGAGTGGTTGTACTTAAATGAGCACGGCATTGACCTTTGGACATTTGAACCTGTGACCTGTCAGCATCTTCAAGCTCATTCAATAGCATTAAGTGATCAGCACCTTAGGGACAAAGACTTCAGGTGCGTGCTGGTGAAATATGCATAAGATACGTGTTCAATAATGGTAAATAATGCATTGGTTAGGTTAGTTTTATGTTCAGGGAAAGCGAAGCTGAATGAATAAATGATGGCACTCTACTTGAATCTATCAGCGACTGTGAGTACAGGCACTTTAGTACTGCATAAAGGAGCTTATGTAAAATATATAATAATGTTAAAATATGATCACAATTATTGTCCATACGCTTACAAATAGAGAAATTGACAATATTAACGAATTATAGAATATGTCACCAGATTGTTTTTACTTATTTACCTTTATAGACAGTTCTTGTATATGTCATTCAATTATTTTTTGTTTTAACTACTTCTTTTTTTAACTCAAAACGTTGTTAAAAAATATATATAGATGTAGACCACTACCCAACAAATATGTCAGTGTAGGAATAACCATAAAAGACCTAAATCTTTTAAAATACCTATAAAATCTTCTTTAAAAAGATAGTTGCCCTAAAATGATATTGTAGTCACTATTAACTCCCAATAGACGTTTCTAACCTGCACGTCACAATAGAAGATATTTTGAAGAAAGTTTGTAACTGGCACCCATTCACCTGCATTGGTTTTAAATCCTTGCAAAAGAAATAAATGGGCGCCATTGGTGCTCGGTTACGAAACGCAATTTCTTCTTTTGTGTTGAGCAGAAGAAAGTCCTACAGGTTGGAAATGTTAAGAAGTTGGGTAATTGAAGACAGAATTTTCAATTTTGAGCGAAAAAAACATTTTGGGAATCAACGTTTCAGACCTGTCTCATAAAGCTCCCAAAGGGCCTTTAATTCCAAAATCTTTCGCTTAGCTTTGCGTTTTATCAGGTGTTTCAACTCTCTGTGAAAGATATGAAGTGTAAGGAGAGGAAGTGAGGAAATGAGGGCCAGGTGGCTTCAACTGAGGACAAAATACTCCCATGGCCTTAAGGACAAAGCAATGTAACTCATACTCTACCTCATCCGACAAATTTATGAGGGATGTTGATAAAACATGAAGTTAACAGTATTATTAATAATAGACTCAACACAACTGTAACAGTTACAACCAATACCCCAGAACTAATACAAGAGGAGGTCCGTGCTAGTGATGGCCACCGTGAGTCATCCAAAGGTCACAAACGTAATGACACGGACAACTAATCGACAGAATGACACCAGGAGTACCTTTGCCCTCCCATAGCAGGAGGTTGAATGTCACACTTGAACTGGTGTCAATATGTGCAGAATCACTCTATCAATGACTGCCTCAGGTTACCGAGTGTCACCAAGGGCAGAAACATATGTTCTTTCCCTTGAACTAAACCCACAAACACACACAAAGGTTAGAGTTTACAATCAGCAACTTGTGTTAAATTTGCTTTTCATTATTTTTGAATAATACAATTTTTGAATATTATATATTTTGAATTTGAAGTTGTGCTGCAGATGAATCGATCGCAAAATAAGAGTTTGTGTTTAAATAATAAATATCTGTGTTCTGTGCTTAACAAATGTGTATGTGAATGAGGTTTTAAATACATCCATATTTAAAAATATACATATCATGATTGGCCAATCTGAAGAAACGTAGGAAAAATATTTCTACCACAAATATATATACACGTTATTAATAGAAATGTATTATGTGCAGTGCACAGACATACTGTATATTATGTGAATATTAATCAACAATCGATTCAGTGATTAAATCAGCCCTACGATAAAAGAAATATATGTATCTAAGTCTAAAGAATTTGTTTATGCCAATGTTTCAAAAGAACAAAGCATAAATTAAAACATCACAATAGACCATAATTAAGACATTTGTTCAATAGCTGATCTTAGATGACAGAACTGAGACTACGGTCAGAGTTTCGGTCCTCCATATGTACACTTGACAAACAGGAAGAAACAGACTATCCTTTCCCATGGGGACCAGAGCAGAATACAGCATGCATGAAAGATTTTAGGCCGGTTTAGATTGATTTCATGGTGTACGTTATCTGAAAAAAAAAATCGATGAGGCTTGAATGTATAAAATATGTTGCTTAAATGATGCGGGTGAGTTAAGACTCACTAACAATGATGTTTCTTGTTTTCCTTTTAAAAAAAATTATTCTCTAAAATTCGGATGAAACCCTGCAAAAGAACATGTGATTTTACGATAATAGACACTATATACAGTGTGTCTGACACCATAAGCACCTAATAAAAGCATCAAACAGTTTTTAAACTCAACTGCATTTATGTCCAATAAACATTGTGGTGCATGCTTTGTTGTCCTTGTCAGATGTCTGGTCCAGTTTGAGTCCTCACCCCCTGTGGATTGGCAATTATATTGCAATGATGCAGAACTAACAGCTAACAAACGTCTCTCATCAGTTTCTGCACTCAGAAAGGCAAAAGAAAAGATGGTCTGCCATACTCCAATCACACAGAGAGCACAACAGAGGGAGAGCGTGCGTCCAGTTTCCCCTTCAGGCTACAGTGAAATGCAATACTTTGTCATACTCAGTTACCAATAGTATTGTTTTCTCAATTACTTTAAACGATGCTGAAGAGGCCGAGGATGACCTGGTGGTGCTTGACTTGTTAGGATGTATGCGTGCAACCAAGGAAGCACAATTTAGTGTCTAAAGATTTTTACTTTTTATGTGTAACCAAGCTCTTTTTTCACGTCTTGGGATCACAAATTATTAACCACAGATTTAAATGATATCAAAATCCCACATACTACTCACAAACAAAACTAGACGGTGCAAATGTACATTTCCCCTTAGTGATGTCAAAACCATATGGCGCATGGGCGAGAACGTGAGTCCTGTGTCCAAACATCTCAAAGTTTTGTACACATTGATACCTGTGTAATATGAGGACATAAGTCTGTGAAAAAGAGAATCAAGTTTGATTTCAACCAATAAAGTGATAGCTGAAAAAGACAAAATAGTAGACAGAGTAACCCCAGAATTGTTGTTGTCCTACATTTTTTTAAATATCTTATTTTGTGTCAAAAAAGAACAATACAATTATATTAAAAGAATGTTCTACTAAAATCAAATAAATGTTAAAGTTTTTATATCACTTAAATACACTGCTTTAATGTTGTGTAAATACTTAATTCAAAAAAATATTTTTTTATATTTTTCAATAATTTTTTTATTAACTTTGTATATTTTAGAGAAATTAACTATTTTTAATCCAATATTCGTAGTTTCCACAGAAACAATCTATTTATGTGCTTGAAAGATATAATAGGTTTATTTAACTGTTAATTTTTGAATATCAACATGACGTGTGAAATATTAAAAAAATTGAAAAAAATTAAGTGTATACTACAAATATATATTTGTTAAATAAATATTAATCATTTTCATTTCATAAACTTAACATTTTTTTTTACATATTAGACATGAAGTTAACTCTTGGATTTTGAAACATTTTAATATTTACATAAAAAAAATCTATTTAATGTTAAATTTTTTTAAAAATATTTGACTATGCTAAGTGTATTTTGAGATATTTAATAAGCCACAAAAAAAAAATTCTGTATGTTGTGGTCAATGGGGTCAGAGAACGGTTCGGTTACAAGCATTCTTCAAAGTATCTTCCTCATGTTAACAGACTTAAAACAACGTAAAGGTGTGTAAATGATAACATCATTTTTATTTTTGGAAAAACTATCCCTTTAATGACTCTGTCAATGTTAAAATATTAAGGTCATATTTTCATAGAATGTTCTTCATAATATCTTGAAAAGATTTATGTAAAGTCGTCACATATATATTTTGCCTGGGACATTATAGTATCACCGCATAATCTTCAGAATCAACTTCAACCACAGCACCCACAAGATCTGCTCTGTGTTTAAACACACATATCCTATAGCCTTAATTTATCTTCTCTTAAAAAGAGAGATACTGTAAGAAGATGAGTTGTCCATATGGCACAAATATTCTTTGATGGTCATACGCATGCCACATGTCACTTTTCTGAGGAATGGACCCACAGACACTCACCAGACAGGACCGGAGCTGTGAAGTTAACACGGGCTGGTAATGCAAAACCATAATGAGCGTGGTAGAGATATCAACATGTGTTAATTACTAAAACAAACTGCTCCTTTCTCATGTGGGTAAAGGGAGGATACCGCCAAACCGCCAAAAAAACAATAGGCTTAAGTCATTAAGCTGACAACTTCCTCATGAAAGTCATTACATTGTGAGTCAACCGAGAGTTAGAAGAACAAAAGATTGTTCATGATGCCCTGCATACTCCTGGGGTATCAGTTTTGGGACATTTGAGAAGCGTTTTCTTATAAATAAAAAAACTTTTGATCTGAAGTTATGACCATAAGTGATGAATTAGTTTGTTGGACAAAAATATATTTTAGCAAACATTTATGTTTTATGTTCCTGCCAAAACGAATTGTTCTTTGAAATGTTTGAGTTTGCCTGAATATTGAAGAAAGAACAGCCAAAAAGAGCGCAACATTATCAGGAACTCCTTTAATATTCTATATAAAGCTTCTCATTATGAGACCTTAAGAAGCTGTGTGATAAAATAACAAGAAAATATTTCTATATTCAAGAATGAGTCAAATGTTGACCACACTGAATAGGATCAAATGAAACTTATTTTATTAATTTTTGCATTTTTTAAAACATAATTCATACTGTTGCCTTTGAATTATTCCATCATTTTAGAAATGTGGAAAAATATGAATCCACACATGAACAAGTGTCCCAAAATATTATCGGTATTGTAAAAGTGACACAGCAAAAAATCTATAGATATGATGATCCAAGAAAACAGTATATATCAAAAAACACCTAAAAACTCATCTTTTCCGGCTACATCTAACTCACTAACTCACTACTTTTCTAACCTACTCACTCTATCAAAAAAAAAAAAAATGTATATATATACTTTTTGTAACTTCGCTCTCTGTGTAACTCGGTAGCATTGTTGTAGCACTTGTTGACCTATTGTTGTATCGGCTATTTACCGCTTCATTGTCTCCTCGACTATTGTAAGTCGCTTTGGATAAAAGCGTCTGCTAAAGGACTAAATGTAAATGTAATGTAAATGTAAATATATAAAATGCTCAGAAAATAAATGTTCACCCACTTAAAAAAAGGATCTAAAGCAATGAGAAGAACCCACGGTAAACTACACGAGAATGCAATGTATAGAGTCATGACATAATACATTATAGTGCATGTATGAATGAATCAACCTGAACCTACAGCTGTTGAGTTGAGCTCTTCCGCAGAGCTGCTTTCATACCTATAAATGGTGTGGATGGCAGCTGCTTTAACTTACACAGAACCATGATGTTTTGTGGCCTAAAACACAGCCCTCTGTTTCTGGAGGAAAACAGAATTCTGGCTGTTGATAGAGGAGGCTCCTGGACTGTCTCACAGAGACAGGGCTGTTAGTCATCCCGACAGGTCTCCACTCCTCTACCACTGTGAACATTACTCTAGAGAGGTTCTCTCAATCCCATCTCTCTTCATTGTTGACATTCCCTGCCTGGTACTGTCAGAGAAAACTTTTGAGGGCCATCTTAAAACCAATAACTTGTGTGATGAAGTTTCATAAACTGTCATGTCGGAGTTTTATCAGAAGGGCATCAGTTAATGGAATGATATAGTTGGATACATGTGGTTCTGCAACTCATGCGTTTCTTTGTGATACAAGGAAGATCTGGAGGAGAACGTTTCAAATCTTCAGACCTAGCATTTGCTCTGACGCTTTACAATGCTAAAGGTCTTATGGATCTGGTGACCTGGAACCAACACACAGATACATGCTTACTAAGGCGACCACACATGTATTATATTATACACACTCACTTTCATTTGAAAACTCGAGGCTGTCTACACTCCGGAACAAAATTTCTTTTTTTGGGGAAATTCGTGAATTATGTTATGACTTAAAGATTAAAACAAAAACATTTATATTATATTTATTATCATATTGTGTTTGATTATGTTAAGAGTAGTCACTTTTACTAGAATTGGCAGAAACGTTTTATTGTCATTTTATCAAACTGTATCTTAAGGTCTCACTCTGAAATTAAAGAATTTTAGGAGTCCCAATATATTATATGCTCTGATTGAATATTGAAAAGGATCAGCCAATAAAAGTAAAACTTTTAATAAATACAATGATTTGTAACCAATAACGTGTATGTTTGATTAATTATATTTCTGTCTACTAAACTAATTTCAGACATCTAGCTATATATAATTAGAACAAATTCTTACATATTTATATTTGCCATCAATTCTTTTTAATTATCATTTTTATTCAACCAAGTTTTCGAACTTTCTTACCAATAGAAACATCATAAGGTCTTAAGAACTTAAACCTTTGGCAATTTGGACATCCATGATTTTGGAAGGACAACACGATGTGAACAATACATACTGATATGGGGAAGTCATGGCCTAGAGGTTAGAGAGTTTGACTCCTAACCCTTGGGTTGGGGGTTCAAGACTTGATCTGGCAATACCATGACTTAGGTGCCCTTGAGCAAGACCGAAACCCCCGACTGCCCACCGGATGCCGCAGCGTTAATGTCTGCCCACTGCTCTGGGTGTGTGTTCACAGTGTGTGTGTGTTCACAGTGTGTGTGTGTGTTCATCACTGTGTGTTTGCACTTTGAATGGGTTTAATGCAGAGCACAAATCTGACCATGGGTCACCAAACTTGGCAGTATGTCACATCACTTTTCACCTTTTGAAAACAACCCCTGCAGCCACTATAGCATGAAAGGAAATGTCAGTGTGATTATTTATCACACAACAAATATGCAACAAACTGTGCCCATAAAAGTGAGGTTAGAAAATGGGGTTATTAGTGGATAAGGGAATAATTGAATTAATTTGGGGTTATTAGTGGATAGTGGATTAGTGGATTTATTATAAGATAATAAAACAACTCGGGTCCTTCAAAACTCTGTGAAAGAACTATAATACCGTTACCTAGAAATAAGAGATTGGTCATGTACCTGATACTAGAATCAAAATATGAAGCATAATTTCTAATCCCGAGCCAAAGGCAAATAAATAAAACTGTCCCATAATCTGGAGAAACGGTGGGATGTTCAATAAAGGAATTTAGAGAGTGTGAATGGAGAATGGTAAACTCACGGTGCAGAAAGACGTTGAGCATCGGCATTAATATTTCAGGGTTTGAAGGTATGGATTTCATCAGCGTGGAAATGCGGTCAGAGGGCATGAACTGAAAACCGCCTGCAAGACAGACACTTCAATAAATAACAGTCATATTACAATCATGCACTTGGATGAAGTGGCCAACTTCCAGCTGTTATATATACTTCTGATGTTTCTTTCTTTGTCTATAATTATTTAATAAAACAAATCACAAAAATCAAACTCCTTCCTAGTAAAACCTTAAGAAAACCAATAACTTAAATTCATTTTTTAGAACTTATTGCAAATTGCATTGTGTCAAAGCAGCTACAATATTTTTTTTGCACACATCCATTAAAGTTTTTGACATACATGACAATGTGCACACTGCCTGAACTGTGATTGATATTTGGGTTCACTTATTACGAAATGATTAATCTACAAGTTTTGTGGCTTTAGGAGATAGATCACCTGAAAATGAAAAATCTGTCATTGGATTTACTTGCTCGGTTTTGATGAACACAGAGGGCCAATTGAACCAATGCTTGTAATCCTTAGATCCCACGGACGAGAAGTGAAAAGTATCCCAGAACTTTTTGCTGTCCTACATTTTTTAAAATATCACCTTTTGTTTCCATCAGCACGAATAAGATAAAGTTCCTACTATGTCAGTCAATGTGATCCAAGAACTACTTTGTTGTTGACCATCTTCCAAATATCTTTCTCTCACAGGTTAGCAAGCGATGACAGAATTTTTATTTTATTTTTAAATTAATTTTAACTCAAAGGCTGACAAAAATGTTATATTTAGCTATCAACAATAGCTATAATTACAATACAATATACTATCTTACATTTGAATGTAAAAAGGTTGCTTTTAGCATCCCATACGGCAACGGAACCGTTTTAACTTGTGTATATCATAAATAGAATGAAAAATCCTTTTTTAATCAAACAATAATTCCGATTATATCACATTTTCCTATTTCTGTTTTATGTGTTGTGAGGACATAGAATAAAACCATAAAATAAGTGTTATTAATAACATCAGACATTGAAGGTATTATTCGACTTCTAAGATATAGTAAACACAGTCCGGCTTATCTCAGTGTTTAAGTTTTTAAAGCTGCAGGTTACGTTCATGACATTTTACTGTGACCAGACCTCTGAGAAAGTTATTTATTGGACACTGATGAGATCTTAATCTTCAAGTTTTAAACGCTTTAAGCATGTTCTCCCCTGGTAGTTTATCCATATGACCATTAACATCGATGAAGCAGGCGCACCATGCTTTAACAAGCTTGTTTTTTATCCGTCCTTTTGTCTTTTCTCTAATCAAGATCCTTTTTTTCCAGCAAACTGCTTCTTAATGTATCTGTATGTTCCGCAGCTAGTGGTCCGGTCGTAACTTTGAGACTATTATGCTGTGGGTGGCAGAGCATGAAATATGCCGGAAAGGTTAGAAGAGTCACGAGTATCAGTTTTCTGTTGGAGAGATAGAGGTGCATCCCGTCAGGCAGAGGTATAAGTCATGGATTAGTTCTGGGATAACACAAACACATTCTTGTTTTAATCTAGACTCTCTTTGTCAACTTGTCACCATTCAGGACACATCACGACCTAAGCAAACAGATCTTACTCTAGTTTAATGACTTCCAATGCACATACCGCATGGGAAAATTCTGAAGCACGGACGCCAGAGCGTACTTCATGACCATGTCAGAATTTGCTATGTGTATCTTTGGTCCTTCTTCACCGGTGGGAGGTCTTCACCTCCCTGATGGATACTACGGTAAAGCCTTACCACTTGTAGGAAACTCCACGACACAGCACTCAAGTGTAATAAAAGCTCGGGATGATCCGTTTACATGACCAGCTGCGTAAATGATGTCAAGATTTTCCAGGAAACCGCTCCGGGTCGTATTTGCGAAATATTCGACCTGATTCATCATTTAATAACGAGACTTGACGTTGCTTAATTTGATTTATCTCGGGCAAAAGCATGCAAGGGCCACAGATTAGTCATTTCACTCACAGTCGGGACTTTCTAAAACAGGCTTCTCATTCTAGCTACATATTCTTGAATTATTTAGGCCGTGTGTGGGTTGTAAAAGGTGTTTTATGGCATCTTATCATTTTTACTTCCCAGAATATGGATAAAATATTATATTTATGTGAAAAACAGGGTTTATATAACAAGCCATAACGCAACGTTTTGTGAGTTTTGTAAAACGGTGCTTGCCAAGTAAATAAATGCAGTGTGAGAGAAGGATTTGGATCCATAAATCAAAGGTGAAACTTGAAAGAAAGACTGAAAAGCCATTGCTTTGAAATGCACCGGGCTGCCAATAACTAGCTCAGAAGAATCAGCAACCCAAATTTAAAGAGAAACTTAATGCTCTGGCAAATATTTTGCATTTCAAGCTACGCTACAGTTCAGCGCTCATGACACATTGAACTTTGGGTGACATATGGGAAACATAGGTTTGAGGCCGATCAGCATTTACCCCATTTGAAATCATTCGCTGTCACTCTCTTCAGTTTTTTTATTAATTTTAATGATTTTTAATAATTTACCTATAAATGAAACCATTTTAATTAACTGGGTTTCAGTTTATAATTGCTTAAGGTAATTGCTTAACCCAGATTCTGGGTTCTTTGGTGATCAACATTATTCAATAAATGCTTTGAAAAGAACTTGACGTGTGCTCAACCTGAAACATTCTTGCAAATAAAATGGTAATGATTCCTCCCCATGACTAAATGTTGTGGATTACAGACATGTGTTGTGTATTCTGTGCTTCCGTGGACACATCAGGGGTTCACTTACCTTTGGAACGCATTAAGCTGAATTTCCAAACTTAGAAAACTCCCAGCCGCACATGTATGAAAGGGTGTGGGAAAAGATGGTTTCAAATATGTGTTACTGATTATTTAAGGCAGCATCTAGAAAAAATGTACAATTCAAAGTCCAAAAAAGGAGTACGTTTAAAAGCTTTGACATTTTTTTATATGCAAGGAATAAATTAAGTTAATCTCATGAACTCAAATATTTCGATATAAATTCACAAAAAATATTGATTATATTACAAATATACATACATACTTTTAATACACACATAAACATACATACTTTTTTCATAACAAACTTAAAAATCTTTGTTTATTTTATAGAAATTAACTGTTGGTGTGTTAAGCATTATTTTGATATCGTCTTCTGAAAAAAATATTTGTTTTATTTTGTTTTGTGATATTTATTTTGTTTTATTAACAATTACCAACAGATGTGTATGGCACGGACAAAATAAAAGTTGCCTGTTTTGTTTTGGGATAATGTTTTGGCTAACTATACCTTTCTGAACCCTTAAAAGGCCCAGTATCAATAGAAAGCAAATACTGCACAAGCTATTTCTATCCTGATAAGAGCTTTTCATCCTATAATGATAATTTGTTATATACACAACTGGACAAAAGTTTTGGGACAATTTGATTCTGTATGTTTCCTTTTTCCCCACATTTAAGAGTAATAAAAACTAATCAAAGTGATGAAAAAAACAAAGGGAAATACATACAAATTGTTTTTACACTAAGTATTAAATAACTTGAAAAATTTAAATTAGACCTGTTATATTTGATCAGGCTCAGTGTAATCAACTTTTTGATAAGAACTTGCAGAAATGTTTTATGGTCTTTTAATCAAACAGCTCCTTAAGGCTTCACTTAAGTCCCTGTCTATTCTGTGCTCTTATTGGCTGTTCTTTCTTACAATATTAAGTCAAAGTTATCATTCTAAAAACAATTTTATTAAATTAAATTGGAGTTTTGTCATAAAAACATGTATGTTTGCTCGGTAAGATTATTTCAGACATATTTTTTTTAAATAATGAGAAACATTCTGCTCACGGTTCCCAAAACTGCTAAACGCAATATGTGAAATTGTCCCACTATATTATGAGGCTTTTGTATAGGACATTTTAATAAAAACATAGACGTCTGCTCAACTCCATCTCATCTTTATCGACTACTGTACTTCCCCCAATCTCAACTTCTTCTCTCCAAGTAATTGTCTCCATAAACCACAAAGTCAATTTGCGTCAAACCGCAATAACAACATTCTTCCAATTCCAGACTGCTCAATTGATTAAAACATATGACTTTACTATTATTTCTTTGGACTTGTTGTAAAGTGTTACCATAATTGATCTGGGTGGTGCCAGCGAGAGATAAAAGAAAGCAAACTGCACCTAAAAGGAAAGAAACACAGGACTCCAGTTTCTAAAGAATGCTCATGAGAAACACATGGGCCTGGTGCAATGTGATGCTTCTTTTGGCTTCACAAAAAATACGATAAAACGGGACAGAATATGCCAGCTAGCTCGAATAAATCGCCTTCGTGCTTTCGGCAGTGAAGGTGTATCAATTTTAGATGAAGTTGCCGGTGAAATCCGAGTTGGAATTTAAAAACGGTGAAAGGTAAACGAGCAGTAATATCAATGTGATGAGGAAAAGTGAATAACATTTATCACCTAGATTTATAGTGTTTATATAACATGATGTATAATGGGTTTATTTTGGTCTGCTATTAGGTGACACCCAAAGCTTTAACCCAGAAGGTTGCTGAATACTCAGATGCTAACAAGCACCATTAATTTCATTCTGTAATCACACTCAGATCCCCGTCAAAGAGTCAAGAGGTCAATGAATAAAAATAAAAAGGCCTTCACATGTTAAGTAAGCTGCAGTAAAACTGACCGTGAGTTGGCCGCTGGAGCAAGTAATAAGACGCGTCTATGATGAGGTGCTAAGTGAGGATTTGTAATCAATCTCTGATGATCCGGCTGAAGAATACAAGCAGTTCCAGGGAGTTTCTAAAGCGAAGGAATTTGAAGCAATATTAGAACCAGCCAATGAAATCATCTGAAAATGTTATCAAGTCAAATCCACAACATAAGTAGTCAATCTCTGCTTGTGCAAAAATGTACAGTACATCTATTTTGCTTACAACAAGGTATGTCATCCTTAAATGACATCGTTCATTTAGCATCTATAGAACACCTAGGGGTGGTTTTCTGGACACAGAAGTCTCATTAGACCAGAATTCGAAGGAAAGTTCCTTGTTATTTTATCAAAAGCTTCTTAATGTCTCCCATTGAGATGCTTTATGGAGTCCCCATTCATCCGCGCTCTTATTGTCTGTTCTTCAGGATTTTTGTTAAATAAAATGTACGTTTTATCACCAATAAACATGTGTTTGCTGAAATATATTGTTGTTGACATTTAATATCGCACCTTTAAATGAATTTTTTAAATATTGAAAACATCTTATTCAAGTGTCCTACATCTTTGGGTCATTTCTCAAAATAAGGCCCCTTTAAGTTGTTTCGTTCACTGCAGCGCATGCAACAGCGGTCCTAAATGTGATATCAGTTCCCAATCCGGTGAGATTACATCACATTTGGTTTCAAAGTCCTCTGTGGTATATTTCTAAACCACTGAAGGTACATAAACATTTCTATAATGTCATGAATAAACTTCTAGAGAACATCTAATCCCCATTGCAACAGAGAAGGTTTGGTTGTTTGCCAGTTTCTGCGCATTAGACCTCGCCGGGTGTCTACTGTAATAACTAACATTGTGTTTTTGTCCAAATAGAAAACTACCTGGAGATGATAGCCTTTGACATCACTGTTAACTAGAAACAACTTTAGGAATTATCTTACAGTAAAGTGAATAGCCATTGCGACGCTCTTGACAAACAATATTCTCATCGCAATGGATCATGAATTCTTGACAATACATTGAGATCCTAGATTCTTTACACATGAGGGGTCACAGGGCAGTGAACACAGTCAACACAATGGAAAATGTAATTGTATATAGAAAACGTTTCTTGAAGAACAAACACTCCAATCAAAGGCATTTGCTCTAAAAATCAACAGGAAAGGCGGACAAGTGTTACTCTGCAATGAACTCCTGTGTATACAAGCGGGCCAAATACGAAAACATGTTCCGCATAAAAAAGTGTAATGCTGCTCTATGTTGAAAAAATAAAATGTTTCCTGTTTATTTGTTTATTTTTATAAACTAAAAATAGATACATTTACTTTGTTTTACAGAAGCTTCTATAATGTCATTCGGTGTAACAATCTTGTCAGGCAACAAAAATCCATCCGTGACAACAACTAAATACACTGAAAAAAGTGTTGTTATAACCTATATTTTACCATGTTAAAGAAACATAATGAAATTGTGTGGAACTGATGTAAATGTTTAAATGTAATTCCAAAGGAGAATGTTTCACCCACATGTAAATTAGTTGGTACGTTTTTTTAGAATGTGCAACTTTTCTTGACTTGCAAATTTGTCAACAAGAATATTTTACTTCTGTAATATGCCCCCTTATTCTTTTCCTTTAAAATATGTACAATCATGTTGTTTGCATTTGTACATGGTATTGTGTTACGCTGAATCACTATGAAAATGTGACAAAATGTTGCCATTTTATTCTTCATTTAACCATAAAGCAGACGTTTTTATTAGATTTAACATGCTTTTATAGACGTTGAATCCCATTTCTTGTGACGCAGACATCTCATCGTCTTTGACCCAACCATACTGTGTGACAACTAAACATCCTGCAGTATTACCATCAGGTAGACAAATGTGTTTCAAAACCTTCACAAACAAACATGGACAAGAGGACGGCTGGACATATGGTGTCTGCCGTTCCTCGGCCCCGTGTTGAGAGCAGACAGTTTGATCCACCACATGCAGATAAAGAGCCAAGCTCTCGTGAGCCATTTCCTTCCAGGCCTCGCTTCACATGTCCCTAAAGGTTTTCCAGCGACATGAGTGGCCTTTTGAAGTTACTTTAAGAGCACAATTATTCCCCATTCCAGACACTACACTCACTTCGCACCTTTTTAATAAGCCACTCATAGACAAGTGTTTGCCTCTTTCCTCACACTCAGTTTTTACCTATTTCCCAAGAAGCCTAATGTGCCCCCATAAATTCTCCGTCACTTCACTGGAAACTCTATTCGCCCCACAATGGTTCTTCAAGTTTTGAGTCACTTGTGAAAGGTGCCTCCAAGCTTTGATTTTCAGTGACTCAGGTGTGACTGAATATAAAAGAAGCCATTAGAGTAAGTAGACATGAGGGGTTCGAGAGTCCCCAGGCTGATCTGTGTTTCATGCCGGCTCATTGTGTTCGGCTGTTGTGTAAAGAGAAGAACATGCGATCTGCAGACGACCCGGAGGTCCAGACGTGAAGTATGATGTCATTAGTACTATTATCCCGTCTGTTTTCATATACAATTACTACATCTGGTTCCATTTAGCTGGATCAGATCCTAATGGGGATTCTGTCAGGGGGCATGAAGAACACTTGTGGTCGTCTGAAGCCATGGTGTACAGACACTTGCTTGTAAAGAGTGTATGGCATCTCTTAGCATGTCAGGTGTCTTGATTTTAACGGTATTTGCATCTTGTTCCCACGCGTAAATGTTCCATCTATACATTATTAGTATTAAATAGAAATCTGTATTGAAATTTAAAAAGAGAAAGAATACTACCAAATGGTTGATCTTTGGAAATATATTCATATTATCGATGGGTAGTTTTATAGGTATATAGATATGAAGCATTATATACACTGTACAAAAATGTTTAATGTGGCTAAGTAAACATACAAAAATAAACAGGTATATTATCTTGATAAAAATTAAAAATATTTTTTCTATCGAAAATAATTAAAATTCAAACAGTTATGTGCTCTGAAATTATATATTTTCTCTTTTTTTCTTTTGTAAAATTGGTTTGAAAGAACATACACTTTTTTGCATGTTGAGTATAATTTGAAGTCATTTGCATTAACATTTACACATTCAACAGACAGTTTTATCCAAAGCCTCTTACAAGTATTGTGCAGTATTATTACTTAAAGCCACACATACTCTGTCTTCATGTAAAGAGAACACAATGTTTGCATGTCTTGTGCCATTTTTTCATAGTATTATATTTACAGAATATGGTGTATTTTTATATTTTAGTGAAATACTATTTCATGTTTAAATTATAGTGAAAATATTAATAATCTGTTTTCAAATAAACAAGTCTATACAGTATTTTTGTACCATATTTAGCAAATTGTGGCCTGAACATGGATTATAAAAAAATCACATTCAATAATTTCTTAAAAGTTTTGCTTTGTAAAGTAAGATAAAAAAAGTGTCAATGTCTACAGGATAAATAAATCATCAATATTATAGTATTAACACTGTTAATATTAGCAACAACAAACTTTTAAAGTCCCATTAGGTCTGTGATAGTCTTTAGTTTTCTGGGATTGACCCACAGCACCACCTGGCGGACAAAAACAACTACAACTACTCTATTATCCCAGCAATGCACTGTACAGTAAAGTGAAGTTAGTGAATATTGTCAAATCCACTAATTAAATCCAATATTAAACCAAATCCACATCAAACTACATGACTTTTTACTACTTTGAAACCTCAACATTATAAACCTATTCAACACCACTGCTCTCCGTCACAGCAGGCCTGACAGTACTGAAATGTGGTGTCCATTACTTTGCATTACACAATATGCTCCATGGACGAAGCAGAAGCATCTTAAGGGGTCGTGGCACAGAGGGCAGAAGTAATAACTGTAACATTACCCAGAATTCTGCTGACATCACATCTAAGATCACTGCAAAGAGAACATTGTGCTTCTGTGTGGTATGAGACAGTCAGAAAGAGCCTAAAGGCACTGGCGGTTGGGCTTTTCACAGCATTTGTAATATAGTGTGGCCTTTTTTTAGCAAAGGGGCAACTAAGAATTACCAACAGAAATTGGACCTTGGATGTGTTGGTCTTGTGTCCGTTTCTGTAATAGAAACAAAATTCCTCCATTATGTCTTCATAAGATGTCTTGAATTATTGACAGCCTATAAAAACAAGGTTGGAGTCAGGATATCAAATTTTTTTGATAATGAGCTATAAAGTAAGCCATGCAAAAATTTCAATATAATTTTGATCTTTGACATGGCCTTACTAAGTCAACATTAAGTATATCATTATTTTAATTTCAAAGAATGTTCTTTGCATTTTGTAGAATGACTTTACGTTAAAAAAATTGTACATCACGAAAAATAGACTTTTCACAGGCAGGGTTTTTTCTATACAGCATCAGCATGGCAACTGCGTAAATATAGACTTAAAGGCTGCAACTACATATGGATTCTTTAATTTGTTATAGCTGTATTTTTTGTTGTTACTACTAAATAAAAAATAACCACAACCACATTTTTGATTATGTTTAAGAACAGTTTCTTTCAGGTTTGGCAAAATCTTCTTTGTATGATTGGTGTACACTGAAGTATTGTAAATAAAAACTTTTTAACACGCAAAGTTTTACCAAAGATCCAATGCAGAATCGCCTGTCATGAATCTGAAGTCTGGGGTTTTTCCTGCAGGCGTTTGGGACACACTTGCCCCACCTCCAACTGTTCTTACTGTATCAATGTCAAAGTAAGAAGAATTCATTTTTGTGAACAACTGCTAACCTTAAACAAACAACAATTGGGCAATGTTCAAAGTGCTTTGACATTCCTTCCTTTGACAATAAATGTGTTTTTTTTGGATTTATTAATGGAAGACAAATAAGAACAAATTCATCACTTTAATAACTAAGCAAAAATACTTGTCCATTCTTACTTTCTGCCTCCATAACAAATTTATAGAAAACACAAACAAACAAAAATCAAGAAAATAAGCAAAATATCTGAACTTATGTGGTATAATTTCAAGAAAAACAGAAACTACAGCAACAATTTTTAACATTTGAGCAGGGCAGTGTTTTTTCTTTCTCCTTTATCATCTCATTGTCTCATATTTAAATATTAGCGTTTCAGAATTTGATATCTGTTTTCTATTATCAGTCTAATGTAGCACTGTGAAATGTGTTATTGTATGTCGTTTATGTGTTGAAACTTAGAAATCTTCGAACAGCATTACATTTTTTTTTGCAGTATTTCCTACAAAAGTGCTTGTCCTATGTGACCCACTTCTGATTCATCTGTGTACATCGAACTATCTACATTAAAAATCTAAAAACGTAATGAGCTAGAAACGTAGTGAATGACTAAAAACTTGCATTTAGTGATCATCATGTGTTCGAGTGCTGCTGAATATTCTATAATACTTAAAATTGGTGTTTTAGGAGTTGACATTATGGGTAACAATACTAGAACTGGGGAGTGTTTGTTTAAAATATATACACATTAACTGAATACTAAATAAAGCACCATCAAAACCACAACTATAGTGAAGTGCACTTTGTTGCATGCCATCCCTAAGGATTGTTTAGAATACTTCCAATTACACTATCCGTTTTATATCCTGGGACTTAACCATTAGCACTACAGATTTGGACGTAAACATATTGCAAACCTTACAAAGAAAAGCTTTGTTGTTTCTTCCATGTTTCTCCCAATTACAATGCAAAAGAAAAATGAAGCTTGAAATGAAGTGTGCTTCAAAATAATACCCTTAGAGTCGAGGCACATGGACACAAGCCATCACGTGTCCTGGATATGGCAGTTAATTATTATTATCAACAAAGGCTGACGACTAGAAGGAAAGTGCATTGGGTACATGAGCACTTTTCAGAGCCTGAACTGTGAAAAAGTGGAAAATTTAATACTATAGGTCACCATGTCCTAGAACAAACATTGACCACTTCACAGCAGGCTGATACTTTTAGATTCCATACTGCAACAGCATTTTCCGTCTTCAAGGTGCATTACTTGCTTGGCAGGAAAAAGTATATGCTCTTCTTCCTCAAAAGGACAAAATTTGGACTACATTGTAGCAAGATTAAATACTGATCATCAAAAACAAAAACAAAAAAGTGGTTCAAATAAGATTTCATCAAATCACTAACTGTAAATTGTGTTTAAATTGTTTGACCATGAAATGAGTAATTTTCATAAATTCATATGAATTTCCTTAGTTTTTAGCCCGCTCATGGACCACTCCATTAGCTTCTTCACTTGGCCTCTGTTGGCATTTTGCACATTACAAGTATCTGTTTCAAAGCTTTTTGCACATCTTCATCCATCTGACCCTAACAAGAAAAGATTTGGTTATAAACATGCTTATGAAATGACTTATATATCAAATAGGTTCGTCAGAAATAGATACAGACCTGCACAGCATAAAGGAGATGCATCCGATAGACCGAGACGATTTCATGGTGACGTTTCTTGGACTCCTAATATGTGAAAAATAAAAATAACGAATTTGATGGAAATTCTTTGTTGAACCCTAAAATAGATGCATAATTCATCACCACCTGCTCATGCAAAATCCAGAAATGTAACTATAAGGTCAATGTTGTTGTCTTGAATTGAAATGTTGAAAGTCCACACTCGCAAGTTTTTAAATAAAGGCACAATGAGAAAATTACTTTTTTTTTAAAGTAATATTTTTAGTTTAAATTTGTCATTTTTTCTAAAACATTTCTATAAAAAATAATCAAAGATAGAGGGAAAACAAGGGTGTTACATACAGCAAGTTGATATTGCAGTTGTTTGATCTGCTGGTGGAGTGAATCCACCTGTTGGGTCTGTTGTCTCTTCGGTGTGCTAGTGGTGTATGTCAGCTGGGAAAGGCTGTTCAGAGCCTCCTTCAACTTCACAACCTCCTTTGAGAGCTCATCGATCTACAGTAATATTAAACAACACAAGAATTGTTGATATAGCAACTCCACATCAATAGAAGACACTGTGGTGATCATGAGAAAAGCATCACCTTTTTATTTTTCTCTCTTTCTGAGATCACATGGTTCTCCACCTGCTTTTTCGTCTGTATAATGATATCCTGAGCCTCCCTGCACCTCACGCTTAACGCGCTGCATTCCTTTTCCCTGCTTACGGCAAGCTCCTGTGCTTTTTCCTTCTCATTCCTGCCATCCTTCACCTCCTGCCAGGCTGTGGTGACCTCCAGAGCCATCTCGTCCTGTTTCCTAAGAGCATCTTTAAGCAGGTGGCTGAGGTCACTTATCTCACACTCCAGCTTCTCCCTCATCTTCTCATATTCTAGTCGGCAGACTGCATCCGTAGTGTTGTTGTTGTTCTCAGCCTGTCTATTCTGCAAGGCTTCCAATTGCGAGGTCTTCTGGACTAGTTTTTCTTGAAGATCTTCAACTTCAGTCTCCAGGTTCTTGATGGCGTTGCCCAGGGAAGCCATGACCTGTGTGTGATCTGTGATGGCTATGGTGGACTGTGCCTGTCTTTCAGCCTCTTCTTTAAGCTTGGCGATTTCTCCGAGCGCTGCTTGAAGCTTTACCTCAGTGTCCTTGGAGACATTCTGCACATCTTTCATTTTGAATGTCAGCTCTTGGATTTTACGCTCATGCTCCTCCTTGGTAATCACTTCGGACTTGTCAGAAGTTTTAGCCTGCAGCTGGTTGCGAACTGCATTGAGCTCGTTTTTGGCCTCACTGTATGATTTCGAGAGCTCTAGAAGCCGCCTCTGCAGGCCGTCAATAATCTCACCGAGTTCTGTTTTCATCTCCTCAAAGTCTTTGGCGGCAGCCTCGACAGGCACTGTGCCTCGGAGAGCCTCCTGGAGCATCTTAATCTCCTCTTGAGCCTCCTTGTACTTCTCAATCAACAGCGCTTTCTCCTGGTTGATATTCTCCACTAGTGTATTACAGGTGTTTTTCATTTCCAAACGTTCATCATCAGACAGAGGACTTCTGTTGATGTGAGCTTGAAGATCCTTTATCACAGAAGCCTCCCGCTTTTGCTCATCCTGCGCCTTGAGCAACTTTACCTTTAAATCCTTAACTTCTTGCTCCAGGCAACTTTTCAAATACTGAAACTTTTGCACCACATTGTCTTCCTCCCCACTCCCAGGTCTTTCTGTCAGTGAGTCAGAGCTGAGTTTTGCTTGAAGAAATCGGTTCTCCGTTCTGGCCTCCATCAGTTTAGATTGCAAGTTCTCCATTGCATCACGTAGCAGCTTTATTTCTTCATCCGAGCTTATCTTTACAGTCTCCTCCTCTGCTTCATGTCTAAGCGAAGAGCGGCTGATGTCCGAAGCAGAAACCTCATCGCTGCCAGTGTGGACGTCGCTGGAGAGCTCGAAATCGGCACGGGTGGAGTGGTATGAAGCATTGGATTCAAAGCTGTTTGGACGAGTTCCTCCCTGGCCTTCCTCTCCTTGAGGAGGTGGACGTTTCTTTTCAATGAGAAAAGAATAATTCACATTAAGAGAATAACTCAACATCAGCACACTTGAGTGAAATGTTACACATTATTAAAAAACAAAACAATTGATCTTGAGGCGAATGCCTGAATGTCTGTAATTTATAGGACAAAAATATAATTTAACAAACAAATTTGTTTTTATGACAAAACATATGTTTCCTCCTCTGCTTCATATTTTATTTGGTAAAATTTTTTGGGATGACTCTGAATATATATATATATATATATATATATATATATATATATATATATATATATTCTTCAAAAAGAATCTCAGGGTGAGACTTTAAGAAGCTGCTTGATATTTATTTCTTTCAGTTTAGTAGTTATGAAATAATTTCAATAGTTTGCTTTGATTTATGTGATAATTATGATGAGTTTATTATCATTATTATAAAATGTGGGGAAGTATTAATGCATAAGTAAGTGTCCCACATCTTAAAACCAGTAGTTTAACATTTTTTAACTAAGTTACCTTTATTATTTGGGCCAGCTGCTGGTTCTCCAAGCAGAGTGAGTCTATCTTAGCCTGGAGGGCTGCAATCAAAGTTACATCTGCATTCCCTTCATGTTCCGTCTGCTTCAACAGAAGTATAACAGGTGTATTTTTAAAACTTTTTTTAATTGTGGCTGTACATGCTTGCTGATTCAATGTGATCTGTTCCTTCACAAAAAAGAAGCAAGGATATCACCGCAAAACTTTCCAACATAAGTGCTTGTTTGACGAACATCATTCCCCAACACAAAACACAGTTTTTGAGGTTATTTAGCTTACACAAGACCCTGTAAGGTTACATAATAGAGTCATCATTCCACTTAAACAAATCCGCCTTGATCCGACCCATCAAGGCAAAGACCGGTGGTGTGGATGAGAGGTCTGCTTTTGTGTCCCCTAAAGGGAGACCCTTCACCTGACCAGAGCCAGTAAATACGCAGCTGTTAAAATGGGTTCCAGAGAGCAAAAGTGTCTGAAGATCAAAGCGCCTGCCACATGAAGGAATATTAAAGGGCTGTGCTGTACTTGCCTTGGGCTCAGTCTGCTCCACAATCTGCTTCAGATCTTCGATGGTCTCGAGCAGCATGCTCTTTTCCTCGTGCAGTTTTTCGATCTCCTCTTTCAGTGCAATGCTCTTAAGCTCCTCCTCCTTAACAAACAGGAATAAACAATGCCTGGGTATTTAAATGCTTTTATTTATATGATTTCACTGGTAATGCCACTACTAAGGAAATCTTGAATACTCTACCTTGTAATCGAACCTTCTGGATGAGTTACTTTTACTTGACAAAGGAGTTTGGGATGGAGTAAAATAAGGTGGAGAGAGAATTCCAGGCGACTGAAAAACAATGTTGAAGCGTTACCACTTAAAATAGTTGACCATTATACATAAGAAAATACCTTTTTTCCAGGAATCAATATACAAATAGATCATCGCAAATCACAGATTTAAGTTATTACCTGGATCGGGCTAATAGGAGGAGGAGGTGCTTTTCTCTTTTTGGGGGTGGAGCTTCTGTCCTCATTTAACTTAGCCATTTGACCATGCTGGGATTGCGTGAGATTGTGATAAATGCAGAAAGAGAAAGAGGGAAACGAAGCAGTGTTTCAGTGGTTAGTAAAATGAACACTGTGTACATTAAGTTTGGGAAAAGCAGATCACTACATGGTGAGGAACGTGCTAGTGCTTATTTCTACAAGTGCATTGTGGGAATTCTTATCAAACGTGAGGATAAACAAATGCTCTAGACGTCTTAGTTTTCCCAATTATGGACACTTCAGCAGCTTGAACTTGTGAACTTCTAAGACGAATTTAAAGCGTCTACTGATCTGCTGATGCTTTTGGATTTTTAATTAGAAAGTTAAGAAACTGAACACAGTCTGAGAGAATGAAGATGAAAGAAATGTAAATGAACCGCCTTACCTGAGGGCTTCTCGCTGTGTTCTTATCTGTTCATATAAAGACAAACAAAACAGGGCAAACATGGAGTGGCGGTGTGAAAAAAATAAAAATGACATGCAATTGGTGTTAACATTTGTTACGTTTTCCCTATCTTTATTTTCTTCATTATTTTCAAGACAGGTCTAAGATATTTGGTTAACTTGTAAAGTCACATTCACACTAGGTGGCAATGTTGAGCCTATTAACTGAAACCTGAAAGAACACAAGAGCATGAGATTTTGTTTGAATTCACCAACATTCAAAAATGTTTTACTGTGTTTTAACGTGAAATAATTAAGACCAAACATTTTTTTTAATTTATTAAATATGCTTTTAAAATGTATGTTTAAAATATAAAAAATAAGTAAACTTTTAATATTGAAATACTTATTTTTTAAATAAGTAAATCAAATATTTCTATTAGAATTCATAAATAATATTAAGTTATTATTTAAATATAATATAAAAATAAATACATTTGTTGAATAAATACATCATATAAACTTTATAATAACAAATAAATTTAGATAAACAAACTTAAATGTTTTTTAAAGATTTATTCTGTTGATATAACTGTTTTTCTTGTCCTATTTACTAATCCATGTTTTGCAGAAATTGTTTAAAAAACAATCAATAAAAATCAAGTTGGGTCTTTTTACAAACACAATAAAAGGTTTGTGTATCTCTGTTTTAGGGGTAGGTCAGGTCGGCAGGTTGTATAGCAGTTGTTTTATGGATCGAGGCTACGTTGGAAAACCCAGAGCCACTTTAAGTCACTTTTAAATTGTTCTGACTGTGATTATTATGTTTTTCCTTTATAACAACAAAAATGGCTAGATCAATATACTAAAAATAATAAATGTGTATTAGTTTACAATGATCTCTGCATCCGCAATTGCCTGCAACCATAATGTATAAGTATACTATATAAATGTATATGTTTATCATGTATGTTAAAAACATCAGAATGCAAAAAAGTATGCGAGAAATATGTGGATGGTCTACTGCTTCCACCGAGATTTGTGAGTGCATCGTGTGGACACTATTCAATATCATAATGTCACAGTATATTAGCAGTGGTCCAACTTTTATAGTCGTTCAATTTATAATGGTAGAAAATGTTAAGGCATTTTTTACAGTGTCTACAATCCATGTCTACCAAAGAAGGTAGTTTATTTAGAGTTAGTGTTCCCCAAAATTAAAACTAATTCAATCAATTGCTCACTCTTTTAAAATGAAATCCTGTATTATTTCTTCCACAGAACACAAAAGATATTTTAAAGATTGTCGATAACTAAAAATTAACTTGCATTGGTTTTGCTTCCAAACAATAGAGGTGAATGGGTGCCACTGCTATTCAGTTATAAACTTTCTTCCAAATATCTATATTACTGTTGCGACCTTAAATTTCAAGAGGGTGAGCAAATGACTGAATTAAATTTTTTGACTGAACAATAAGTTTAATCAGTAAAGTACACGATTTCAGAGGGAATGAAATTGACAATGAATGTGACAATTTAATAATAACATGATCTAAATTATATCAGCAGAGATGAGATTACCTGAGTCAGGTTGCTGTCTGTGGAGGGCCCTTTCGAGAGTATTTTGGACCTCATTGCTTCCAGACAGTTTAGCATAGTACAACACATCATGGCCCAGCGAGTCCACCATGTTCAGATCAGCTCCACTTTGCACGAGCAACTCTACAGTCACCGGACAGCTACTCTCACTGGCCAACATTATCGCAGTTCTGCAAAGGTAAAACCTTTTAATTTTTTGTTTGCTTTTAGTTTACTTTGGAGTAAGAAGTTTTCTATCCGAAAAATTCAAAAGGATGATGGATGAGCAGAGCCATACCTGCCATTATTATCACTTGCATTTATGTCAGCGCCCCAGTTGACCAAGCACCGGCATACCTCCGTGTCCGCATGTCTCGCGGACAAAAGCAGGGGTGTGACCCCATCCTAAATGAAAAAGACCTTTGAGTCAACGTTGTTTCCTCAAAAATGCCATAATTTGCATATTAAGAGAGTTTACTTCTGCCAAAGTCATAGAAAGCACATTAGACCCAATTGACATTAAACAACAGAATATTACAGCCACTGGAGTTATCAGAAAATGTAATACAGCTTCCGGCAACAAATATCAACTGAAGCACAACCCGAGGTATTGAACCATGTTAATGTCCAAAAGTCCAAATCGTTTGTTCTTTTTTCCACTTTTCATTTGGCAAACCTAAAGCAATAATCTTCCAAATGAAAATGGTAGAGCTCAGTGCTCGCCGCCTGCAGCGACCCTGGAGGTCACAGACAGATCTGCCAATTATTTCTGTAAAAAAAGAAACTGACATGGCATCAAAGGCCCATTTAACCTAGACGAGGTTGAAAAAGTGCAAACTGACAATTAGAGCTTGATTCTGTACATTCTTAGAGTCTCTTGAGATATTATAAAACATAATAATTTATAAAACATTCATTTACAATTCATTTCCATTTTGGCTACACTTAAATAATGTATAACATCCAAAAGGGTTTATTTCAATGTGCTCAACTGAGGGGACAGATATAGTGTAGTGTGAATTAACAACATGGTGTGGTTTTTCCCGGCGAAGTGTGAAGAAACTGAGACTTTGTTAGTTGCACTTGAGGGAAAAGCGCAACCGTTCCATACATCTCAAAAATTCAAGATCTTCCATCCTGTGGGTTTGTCTGACACGTATTCAAAAGGTTTAGGATCCTGTGCACTTTTATGCAGTCCAGGAGATATTTTTAGCTCAGATGACATGAAGCACCGGACATAAAATGATTAAGAACAATAAAAGATTGGCTGGTTTCTACACTGGCAGGCTTATAAAGAAGCAAGAAATTTCATTTACTAAGCTAGAATTTAAGAAGTTTTTAGGGAATTTTCTTCAGTTTCAACTTAAGAATAAATATATACTTTGGGTAATTTGTAACTTACTTTCTGTATGTTCTAATTGTGTTCTAATCTTTTCTGAAATACGTTTAAATGTATAACTTTACATACATTTTTTATCTACGTGTTACACTTAATTACTTCAAATGATTTTGAAAGGACTTAAGCCTATAAAAGTTAGTATGATAATTCACATTCAGACTAAACGTTTGTGTTTACATAACATATGTCTATTTACTGTGCGTTTTAAAAACACATATAAAAATGCATATATTTAAGAAAATTATAAAATATCAAAATTACTAAAACTGTAAATAATTGCCAAACATGAATAAAGAAAACTCAATGTTTCCTAAATATAGATGTTTAGGAATGTGAATGTTTTTATAATTACTAAATTAAAAGACCTAGTACATATTGATATTATGTAAACGCAAACGTTTTATTCTGAATGCAATTAAGCATGAATAATAAAATAACTTGCCTACAAGTGCAGATCAAAAACATCAATCAAAATGAATTAGTAAACCAGTTTACTGATAAACACAGCCCAAGGCTTTTGCAGGAATGGTTTGCATACATTAACCCAAAGGATATCTACAATCAAACCAACTTTGAAATAGTTAATTCATGCAAAAAAAAAATCTAAGTACACTCTTAAAAATAAAGGTTTCACTTTCTTTCTCAAAAAAAGGTTCTTGTTGAAAAAAGGTTCTTAAGATTATAAATATCTCATTTGGCTTAGGAAATATCCCCCAAAAGG
Organism: Triplophysa yarkandensis; assembly: GCA_033220385.1. Taxonomy (NCBI): domain Eukaryota; kingdom Metazoa; phylum Chordata; class Actinopteri; order Cypriniformes; family Nemacheilidae; genus Triplophysa; species Triplophysa yarkandensis. Next base: position 3,604,674 of record CM065666.1, read on the forward strand.
GTGATACTAACTTTATATTGACTATATTAACTTAATAACATTATATAAATTTTTTCATTGAAAAATATTTTTAAATATCCAACCAAAAATATATCCAAAATTTACAAATGTTTTATTTTGTGTTTATGAAATAAACAAAAATATTAGGGATAATTCTAATAGAAATATTTGGGTTTTTCATTTGAATTTACACAAATTTGAGCAGTATGTTACATATATGTTACATATACACATATATGTTTTTAAACTGCTTCATGTTTTGAGTGTATATTGTATAACAAAGCATTTTATATTGCATTGTGCTTGAAAAACATCTAAATGTATTGCATCTGAACTACACATTCTATTTTCTGGAAAAGAGTAAATTAAAATGTTTTGGTTGTGCTACTTTAAGCAGGATCTTTTGCTATACCATGTGTGAATAAAGCAGTTCCATCCCCTTTTATCTGAATAGCAATCTTAAGACTAAATGGGACAGCTGGGACAAACTAATATTTTTTTAACATTCGGCTCGTTGTCTCATGAGTGAGCGTCTCAGCTTTATAATTACACTAGAGGTCATATTATTAAGTCAAACAGGGAAGCAGGTACTTTCAGATGTTCAAACGGGTTGAGTGGGTGCGAGTCTTTGGGCATGAACGTGCTAAGCTTGCCTTTGAGGATGACGGCGGATAATCAGAAAGTGAGAGCAGAGCAGCATCTTTTTTACATCGACTCTGACTCACAGTCTCTCTCGCTCACTCTGTTGAAGCCCTTCAGTCATGGCTGACTAAATGAGAGAGCCACAGCTCATGGGCATGATGCCTCCCACACAAACCTTCTGCTTTAGAGTAATTTACAGCTTCAGAAGAGAAAAATGTTAGTGGGGTTAGCCACATTATGACAACTCAAATAGTAAATGGATAATTAAAAGACTGAGTGAAATTATTACATGGAAAACAAAAAGATATGTACCTAATATTTAGCTGCTATGTTTAAGTTTTTAAAGAAAAGTTTCTGTTGCATTAGTGCATTCCTTTCTGATTTCAAACTGTCAGTCACCTTACACTTTTTGAATAAATAAATACCGTTTCTAGCACTATTTAATTAGTTAGGTATTTACAAATCCTGGTGACAAAAATACAGGGTTTCAAATAATAATGATTTATGGCAATAGTGCACATATAATTAAACAGATAGTAAAGTGATAACATTCTGTCATTATTTATTCACATATGTACACGTCTTTGATCTGATGAACACAAAGAAAGATATTTAGAAAAAAGTTTTTAACCAGTTTAGGACTCCACCTACTACCTTAATAAGAAAAATATTGAAAACAAAATAAGATATTTTGAAAAACATAGGACAGCAAAAAGGTCTGGGGTAATTTTGACTGCCTTTACTTTTCCAAGGGTAATTTTGACTGTCTTTTTTAGTTTTCCAAAGACAAGTCTATAATAGTCATTTGGGTCTAAGAACTGAAGCTTGTACAAGCATTAGCCCAAATACCAAACTAAGACATTTATACAGGTTTGCAACAACTGGAGAGGAATTCATGATAAAAGTTTTATTTTTGTCTGAACGATCCCTTTAAGGAAGTTTACTGCACAGCAAGCGCAACAAAACAGCAGGGTTCGAATTAAATAAAAACACCCACACAACATCTTCAATGCATTTAAACAATGTTACAAAACTGACTTCTGTAATGAGACTTATTATCAAGTGGAAAAAAGACACAAAACAAAATACAATAACAATATTTTATCCCCTAAAGACAAATGTGTGCAACGCCTTAGGGAGCTGTGAACAAAAACACTTGGAACAAAAATAAGGTCAAAACCGTATGACATTTATGGATTCATAGTTTATTATTCTGTCAAACTGTTTCAAACTGAGCTTTGAGGCGGATAACTTAACACAGGTAGTTTAGTTCACCTTGCCATCATCTCTCCTCACAGCACAATAGCATATGATGCATACATTAGCATTAAATATTTCTCTAGAGTTGCATCATGGAGCTTTAAACTGTCACGACTGTCAGGCTAATCTCTGTGAAAAACCTCCGCTGGTCATAACAGCAAACATAAGTATTAAAGGACAGCGGTGAATTATCACAGATCATTTTCAGAATTTTAATAGACACCAAGGAGAGGGCTCCAAACATCTCATGTACGTTGAATTATTTTGAATGCATGTTCAAGTCCCCTGTGGGTAATAAATCCCTTAAAAGTAATCTTAAACCCTTAAAATTACACATTTGAATGAAAATATTTTGCCTGCCTTAAAATATCTTGAATGTCACTTAGCACTGCAGTCTCATTAAGCATATTAAGATATGCAAATTAGCTCTGCCTCAACTCAATCACACCGAGCAGTTTCAGACATTGCTAAAACTGAAAGCGAAACTGAGAGCTGACACTGCAGTTATGTAATATTTTTAGCCCAAATCTATGTGCCATCTTTGTATATCTATGCCATGCCTGCTTCTATTTCAAATGAGTTGATGTGATGGGTTACACGTTCTTGGTAAACTTCAAATTTATGAAGAAAATATTCAGTGATGGTTTAAAATCATACATTTGCATATGAGTTGTCTCAAAGCATATTAAAACATGTACATATTTTCCTTAATGTCGCTGAATGCACTTTTGTTTAAATGTTTATTTTATATTGTGCTTGTTCTCAGTGTAAAAACCTTGAGTTTCAAAAATGACATGTATATCTTATAAGACCACAGTGCACTTAACCAGACAAAAGCGATTTTGAAAACAATAACGTAAAACTATAGTAAGAATAAAAGAACACCCCAGAACGAAAAGAAAATGAAGTAAAATACAACCCCAGACAAGCAATCTCCCTGTCATGCTGACCTCAAATGTCCCAAATGGTTTTTTTTCTTTCTATAGCCAAGCACAGATTTTAAGCCCTAGAGAGCAAAGTCAAAGGGAAGCTGTGTGCTTGTCATATTTGTGGTAGACCACAGGCATCTCTGAGATGCAGAGAGAGATCAGCAAGGCCAGAAGACATTTTCAGAGTTCATTTATCAGTTATGTAAAGAGAAATCTTAGACCCATACATACCGAGTCTGTAAGGTTGACGTGACACTTGTGCTCGCACAGAAGTTGAACGATCGCTGCGCTTCCGCTGGCAGCTAAGTGAGGGAGAGACAAAACAGATAATAAGAAGCAGCCGCCCATCCATGCAGAGTATAACAGCTGGCCTGACACACTTCTTAAAGACTAATTATTGTGAACATTGTTCAAACTTTCCCACAGAGACCAGAAGAAGCTAACAGTGTGTGACACCACTTGTTTGCCAGCAATCATTAGCATCCCCTTTAAAAAAAATACACTGTGTCCTATTCTCAGCCACAGAAGCTATTCTTCTCAGTAAGTGGGTATAAATGCATCCTTCCTTTAGTTTAAGAACAGTTATTTTGGATTTTGCTATTCTTGAGGGTATAAATGGTATCCTACCAGCAGACTTTTGATCTGCAGGTGGTTAAAAGCTCCTCGGCTGAGCTTGGCCTTCCTACGCCAGTTCAATCCTGAAGTGCAAAAAAGCGCAAACAGCTGGCAAAATGTGAATTATTAGACGACACGCAGTCACCTCTTTACACCTCTGTATTTCTAAAGAGCGAGAAATGGGCTTGCTACGGGGCCATTTTCTGAACGAAACACTCTCAATAAATGAAAAGATCATGCTAGTGAGCACCCGAGTAGTCATGGGGTTTATGTTTTAAAATTTTCATGGAGACACCAACAAAAGCTTACACTTAAATGAAAAATATAGAATATTATTTGTGCTTGAAGAGATCATCTCAGTAAAGAACTAAAAGCTGGCAGCCTTATGGCGTCCAAAACCAAACAGTCTAACATAAAACATCTTGGATACATAAGTTTGCGACCACCCATTTTAAAACGACGGGGTTTAGAAATGGGGCTGTCAGGCTTTTAAATACTACAATGGTACAAAAACAAAAAGAACTGAATTGTGAACAACATCGAACTTGTTAAACTTGTTAGACTTGTCAAACCTTCTTATAAAATAACAGGATATTATCACTTTAAAATGATAAAACGTTACCATACATGGCTTTGTGCACTAACTTACAGATGCAAACCCAAGCATGTAAAATAGTCAAACTTTGTAATTTTGAAAACATAGAAAAAAACGCAGACCATGTATGGACTTTAAGACATAAATCTATATGCACAATCCTAGCATTTAGATAAGTGGGGAAAAGTAATGTTTGTATTTTATGGAAGAATGAACTTGAATGAAGTGTTTTAAATCAAGCCACTGGAGGATATCCATTAATCATACATGAATCAAGGAGGATTTGAACCCTCACCTGCGTGATGAAGAGGCGCCCTCCCTGAAGCGTCCAGAACATCCACCAAACACTTACTCTTAAATGAAAAGCACAGTATCATTTTAAACACATCATCCAATCTATGATTCACTCAAGACCCCTATGACATGTTTCACCTAGGAGGTTTCCTGACACCAATTACAACCTTTCAATCAAAACAGTTCCAACAGTTTAATGATGCTCACTCCTATTAAGCATTTAACAGTGTGTCAGGCCAGTGTTCATGGATGAGAAGGCATAAGGCATTTCTTTGACAGGCATTATCAGAGAAGATGTGTTATGTATAAATTCTGACCACAGCAACAAAACAGATATTGAATTATGCCCAGTGTGGTCATCCTATTAACTATTATCATTGGCTGTAAGTCATTAACCTTTATGGTTCACAATGCCATTATTTTCAAATGTTACAAGTTAGCTTGTCCTGTTAAATCCGTTTATAGCTAGCATGTTTTTTCCCCAGATAAACCACTGAATCATAATTTACCAGTAAAGGTCAAATAGCTCTCTCAATGACTAGCTGTTTAATGCAGGAACTTTAAGCCCTGAAAGCAATTTCCAGCATGAAATTGCATAAACATTTTGGTCGCATCTTGAAGAACTGACATGAGAGTATTTCTCGTGTTTGGGAATTCAAACAAAGAGGTTCAGTTTATGAATGTCAGATGCAACAGAATGATTAATTTTGCATCTTTCATTAGAAGAACAGTTCGTTCTTCTGTTTCACACCATTTTCAAGGGATAACAGCCTAAAAAATGAAAATAAATGGAAAAGATTTGTTGGACTGCCATCCTCAAATCAGGATTTTGGACACTATAGTTCAAAAATACAGTGGCTGTAAAATAAAAGGCTGTACCATTAAACCACACTTGTTCTTATATTTCAAATTTTTTTTTACTTTTAAAGATATGTTTAGAGAACTCTTTTTTGCTCCTTAGTATCTCTACAGGACTTGACATAGATTTTAATATTTTAGGATAAAAAAGCGTAAATAAATACTAATAGAATTTAATTTATGGAATAAATGAATGGATGAAGGATGGAAACAAGGAAGAAAGGAAAGGAAAGAAAGAAGGAAAGTAAAGAAAGAATGAAAGGAAAGAAAGAAAGAAAGAATGAAAGGAAAGAATGAAAGGAAAGAAAGAATGAAAGAAAGGAAGGACAGAAGGACGGACGGAGGGAAGGAAAGAAGGGAAAGAAAGGAAAGAAAGAAAGAACAAAAGAAAGAAGGAAGGAAGGAAGGAAGGAAGGAAGGAAGGAAGGAAGGAAGGAAGGAAGGAAGGAAGTTATGTATGTTTGTTATGTAATCCAATGAGTTCACACATTCTCAAGTGTGCTTAAGGTGGGCAACTCTAAGACTGTTGAAGTTTAAGAACCTGAAGTTCTTTTGGGGAAATATGTGTTTAAAATTACAATATTTCTATGCATCATACATCAACATATGTTATGTAAATACAAACCATTATTTGACGATCAATAGATGAAAATTGCCCTAGACCAGACTTTAATATTAAAACCCTAATCTGAACTTCTTAATCCTTACCTAGCCCTTCATAAGTAAGGCTAAAACATTGTTCATTTTATTACCTGAATCAGCTTCTTGGCACACTCAGGATGGTTGTTTTTGGCAGAAAGGTGTAAAGCAGTAAACCCTGAAGTAAAGAGAGGAAAACATGAGTTGCATTCATTGCAAGTCACTGACGTAATGCAAGATAAGATGTTTGCCAAAATGCTGTTCTAACAAACCTGAAGCATCCTGCAAAGAAGCATCCGCCCCGTGAGCAAGAATGACTGCAAGACACTCGGCCTGACCTCGAGCGGCCGCTACGTGTAGACTGAGAGGAACGGAAAAGGAGTGTGTTGGACATTTAAGTTTCACTTTGTGTAAAGTATCAGTTTACATTATATTAGCAGTAACTCGACTCCCATTGGCTGAATCTTGTAGCATGTATAAACTTGTTTGGAGGTTATATAGTAAATGCCTTTAAGGGTGCACTTTGGTTTCAAATGTAGGTCAATCACATGCTCTGCATATACGGACGTTAGTCCTAAGGCTACTGTTAAGCAAAAGAATGTGAATAAGTAATGCTAGATTAGTGTTGCTTGTTCATTCTGTGACCCATATCCAAATCAGAAATGGAGTTGATAAACAGTATGATATAGAGCAAAAATGGAACATATAGAGTATGTAACCCCGCCTTCAAAAACCCAGCGGACATATTTTTTGGGTATTTACTTTTTCATACACAAGATCGTTCTACAAAATTTAAATAACTTTCTGTCTGAGAATATAACAATGATATATTAAATATTGACTGTTCAAGAATATATCAAAGATTGAAATCAAAGTAAAATTAACAGGTCAAATCAAAATGTAATGCTTGTTTTTTTTAGAATTTGATTTTCCAACTTCCACCTCGTTATGTATAAAACTGTAAAAAAATATTCACAGTAGTCCCTGTTAAAAGTAAAAAATCCTGGCATTATGATTATTACATTTGTGTTTCATGTAATGACATGAGAAACGAATGACTTCCTTGCAGTAAATATGATCAGGCATGCCATCAAAACTCTTACGAAGGTAAGTGACACAAGATCACCAAAGCATTTGATTACTACACCACATGAGAATCGGGAAATACAGTGAGCTTCTGTGTTCTGCATGTGCCTCTCTGGCTCATGACGTCTCTGGAGAACAAGCACTCAAGTACAATGAACTCCTCAAATGAACAGATAAGGATTTATTGTGAGCCTGTGAGAGCATTTCCGCTCAAGTCATCCTAATGCAGAACACTCGAGACTCATTCAGGTCAGCGGAGTCTGAGTTCATTATTTACATAGTGAAGAGATCAAGCTCATCTCTATTCATTCACTGAAGCTTATTTAATGATTCATCTCTGCTCAGTATTAATGAAAAATGTTTCATTTGTTCTTTGTAGTTTGGTGCACGGTGCATGGTTTGGTCATGTAAATATGTTTTGTTTAGTCATGATTGCTAATGCAAAAATGACTTTTGCAATTGCTATAGTATTCAGTCTATTAAGGGTTGGACGGAGAGAAGGTAATATATATTATTAATTATTAGGTAATTAATATAAGCCTGATCTATATCAACACCCATATAACCCTGTGTTCTGTGGAAGAAAGTCTTAATTGAAATGACAAATGGGTAAATAAATGGTGACACAATTTTAAACTATTGAATCTGTGAGCTTTCTCAATCCGTGAAAGTACGAGCCAGCTATGTAAGTAAACTTTCATTAAAAATCGAGTAATTTCAACCATTAAAACTTCACAAGTACACTCTGGCACTTCAGACTCATAGTCGGTAAGTTCTGTCTCATTGTTTGCTAAGGATCTAGTGACTATGGAGTGTTGAAGAAGTTTGTCATGTATTTGTTTTGTGACGGCCAATGCAGAAACCGTGTGTAACATGTAAAGGCAACATCAGTAATTATGCTTAGTAATCTTTCACATCCAGATCTATTCACTATAACAAAGTTGATGATCAGTCTGATCTTCTTCATTTTTTGGATTAGATTTGGGCTAGTATGGAGAAACTGATGCCATGTTATCGCCAGTCAGTACCATTTCTTTTGATGTGATGTTACAAATATGGGTTAGAGGCGTAACATTTCCTTGACACGCTTTCAGTATTGGGCTAATCACATTGCACTGTTTAACTGGCCAATCAGAGCACACGTCGGTTTTCAGAGTGATAAGCTTTGTGAAATGAAAGTCTGGTTCAAGAGGACATATTAATATGTACGTTATGTGTAAACTAATGCGTTTTTTTTTTTTACGCCAAACCATGAATTAACATTGGTTTATACCTAACACAAATAATAATGTTAATTTTAGCTCATACATATCACCACCTTGAAATGTACATAAAATCCTCTATAAGCAACTTTGTGAAAAAGTTTCTGAAGAGAAAATCAAATCTGAAATTAAATTTAAAACTGATGGTGGGAATGATGTGCCAAATTGAATACACTGAAGTTTCAGCTGCTCTATAAACGAAAAATACACAGACTTTTTACTCTAAACACCAGCACACAAACATAACCAGATTTCCAATGTACTTCAGAAAATATAGGTAAGTGTTTAGATCGATAAGAAAGAAAGGGGGTATCGTATCATTCAATGAACTGCAAAGTTTCCGGTACTCACGCAGATTTGCCTTCGCTGTCAAGCTTGGTAGGAGAGGCTCCTTTCTTTGAGAGAAGAGAAGTGACTTTGTCTGTCTCCCCATGCTCCACTGCACTAAGGAGACGCTCATCATTCTTGTTCCATTCATGGCCCTAAAGAGGGGGGGAAAGCAGACAAAACTTTTGTAGTTTATAACATCATATGTTATAACACACAATGAGCAATATACAAAACATGTGAGGTCTTGTGTTTCTGATTAATTGTTGAGTTTATTATATTGAATTCCTTTTTTCCATCCATAAATGTGAGAATCCAATTTCTGTCAGGATGTTTTAGAAAACGGGAAGCTATTTTAGGTTCAGGGTTGCAACGTTCTCCTATTGCAAGCCATGAATTCCCTCAACCCATTTGAACATCCTCATTCATGCACAAACTAAGAACGGAGTTCTTAAATCCAATAAATTGCAAGGTTGGAGACTTAGAAAGCAAAGATAAAAAGAACATCACTGAATGATGTAGATCAAATCCCTGTAAAGGCCTCATGATCTAACTTGCTATTGAAAAAAGAGAGAGAAAATCTAAACTTCCAGAATGAAATATGATGCAACAGTTTGACAAGCCACTGGATAGGGAGAAATCTGTCCAAATGAGGTGTCAATGCCTAATTTCTGACATGTAAATACTTAAATGATGCTTTTTTAAATTTTTCCGCATTGACATCAAATCCTTACGAATAAACAAATTCCATGTCATTGTGGAACCTGATATGAAGAACGAAATCAAATTTCTTCTAAAATGTACCCAGAGGGGAAGGAAATGCCTGTGGCATGAATCTTCCCACCAGTGACCAGTTCTTTTGTACCTCACATGCAATAAAAGAGCTGATGAAACAGTTTCCTTATAAGGGCTTTACCCCTGGTAAAACCAAGCTTACCTTAAGAAAATCTTTGGGAATAACAAAAAGTAATGTGAAAATGGTAAAAGTGGAACAGGAGCTAATAGATCCAAACAACTCGTGATTGTGGACCTCAAAAAAGTTATTGAGTTGATAGATTTGATCAAATCTAGTTTGTAACGAAAAGCCATAAAAGCCAAGCACTAAGGCATCAAGCTGAGGTCAGCCGACAAAACTGAAAGGCCACTGCTAGCGTGTCACTATTTTTAAAATGCACTGTAATACTACACAACTCACAGTAAACACTATTTTCGGAAACAGTTTGACTTTGGCCTACTATCTGCAATCTACTGATAGGATGTAATGTCAACCCATGAGTTTAAATTAGCCTCTAGGTCTTCCAGCTATACGCTGGGCACTCAAATGTCATTAGCGGCAATGTTCTGTAAAACATATTGACTGATTCTCCATTTCAACATAGACACGTCTGAAAATCGATAAGGCTCTCTTAAATTGTCTCTGATGTTTGAGATAAAAACTAAATCCAGGTCATAATCTAATTTTGTTCTTAAGCATATTTGTTGACCAGAAGGGAGGCAAGCTATACTTGCATGCAAAGACAACCTGCTAGTTTAACAAGCATTCCAAAATGTATTACTATGCTCTTAAAACGATCCCCTAAAAATTGGATTGTGATTCATTGTGGTAAACATAAACATACGTCCAAAACAGACACAATAGCATTTATGTAAGTTTAACAATATGTACAGTTAACAAAATGACCAGATATCCGCTTCCATTAGAGGGTTTAAATTAAAAATTATCATTATAATCCAAAAAGTGCTTTTTAGTCCGGTATAACGAACCTATTTCAAAATCTGAATAAAACCTCGCAGAGAAACCAAAAGCATAGCCTAGAGATTTCCTTTTTGTCATGGTGGGCCTTAACACAAACAGGAAACACTTCACTTAACATTATCTCAAAAGAGCCTGTAGAAATAAATTACACTGGAGAACCAGGACGCATGGCACAAACATCCCCCACCCATAATTCAGTGCACGCATGTAAGTTCTATCTGATACAAAATCCTCTTTAGCCATGCAATACTCAGGGATTGAAATAATACCCTAGTTTTGGTGCAGATATTTATAGGGAAACTTCTTTTTAACAACCTCATATAACTGGAATTTTGTCTTACCGGTCAAATGACAATGACATTGTGAGAACAGCACATTTGAGAATTTAACATCAAGTTACTAGAATGACTTAACTAGAAATTTACCAGGATTGCTATGTTAAAAGGGCTACTGTAGGTGTGTTTCCATGTTGTAACCCTTGTACTATGTGTTGTATGCCCCATATTTTCGGAATTTTACACTCTAATACTAAGTCAAACATGATGCCGTATTTTGGACTTCCTGTACAAATAGCGTGCCAAATGTGCTAGACAAAATCAAACCCTCATGTATTACGTTCACTCATGTGAACTATTCTGTTCAATGCTTGGCTCTCAAATAAATGGCTTCTCGAATTTGAAAGCTGTGGCAGAGTACCTTGAGAACAGACTGGACTATGACCTCTTATCACATGCGTCTCTGTTCGCAACTTGGCTCTTACAGTGTTCAGCCTCTGAGCCATTACAGCCAGTTGCACTGCAAAAATTTGCTTAACTTCTCTTTCTTGAATTCCTGAGATGATGTATTACAAGTAAACGCTCAATGTTTGGAAAAGAACATTCCTATGTTGGAGAGAGAACATTCAAAATAGAAAAACTGAAACTAAAACATTTTGTGGATTACCAAAAATTATAAGATATTCATTAATGTTTTGTTTAATAACACTAAGAAAAATTTACTTATTTACAAAAACAAAAACGAAAGTTTAATAGATAGTATAAATCGTTTTATTCTTGAGAAGTTAACATACAATGAAGTAGACCCAAGGCAAAAAATGGGTGTATCCATAGACCCTGCCACTCTGAACAAAGTGGGCTTTCAGAACAAATTATTTGAGAATCAGTAACATGGACATTTTTTTACCTTGGATGTACATTAACTTGTTGCTGTAGAGTCCTGTAGAGTCCAAATATCAGAGAAGGCCCATGATGCCTATGGGTTTAATATGATATTTGTCTATGCAACCATCCTCTTAAAGCCATGCCAGGTCAGAAGGGTGAAAGTACACTAAAGACATGACCATCCTCTTAATCTCATTATTAGATTTTCAGACATGTGGCATATTAATAAATCCCCAGTGAATAGGGAAGACCTTGAGCTTGGAATGAACCTGGATATCCATTTAAAAGCACAGCTCGGATGTGAAGGGTTCTGAGAGATGGGTAACTTGAGAAAATCCTCAGTTCAGACTCATGTCCATAGTTTCGGAAGACAAATAACAGCTGTTAAAACCACTCCGCTGTTCCCTCATGTTTGGGGCCTTGTCATGTTTTTCGCACACAGTATTGAGATATGCTCAACGGATGCTTTCTGAATCATTTACCAGCCCCCGCTCTTTAAATACATACTCAGTCACATAACCAAACACAGCCTTGATGTGGAGAAAGTCTTACATTGTGTAAAAATGCCTTAATGGTGTTTAAAGTTTAAAATAAATGTACCATGCAAGTCAAAAGCTCTGGGCAACAGCCACAAATTGTTGGACCAGGAGTCCATCTGTGGATTAACCTCCAAATAAATCACGAAGATGTGGCCCCAAATATACCAGACCTGAGTAATATGAGGGGGGCAAGTATCCGTGGCGCTGGGAAATAATTGTGGAGTTATGACTTCCAGGACCTTCTAATACCAAACATATGAACCGTTTCCCAAAACAATGCATCTTTTCAACTAACCTACAGTTGAAACTGTTTAAAGTATTACCATGTAAAGAAGTTTGAAATAGATTTAGGATTAGAAAGATAAGAACCACATTACTTCTTACAGATCTGCAAATAAAATACAAAATTGTTAACGTTAAGAAACATTAAAGTGAATCCTCAGATCCTTCAACATGAATCTTGAAAGGCAATGTTAATGAATAATGTGGCATGTCAACTTCCTGAATTCATATGCTATTAGAGCGAACAAAACATGTTTTTGATGAATATCACACAGAAATTGAGGAAGGGTAGCTAGCAGTAAACACAAATACATAAGCTACTTAAAAGCGTTACCAGACCCCAAGGTTAGCAGTCTGAATGTATGGGTTTAAAAAAGCAGATGTGTTTTAATTTTACAACTAATGCAATAGGCTCATATCAAGTGTCTATCACTTAAAATTGTGTTTTGTAATGCTTCTGTCCCATTCAATGACAATATCACATATGAAAGTGGAACAGATGTATTATTTAAAAGCATGGATGTAAATCAGAATGGATGTCAACACAAGTCCTGGCTCATAAGGTTAAGGGGAGGGGTGTGTTTGGGCTTGCATTAGTTAATCCTTAGGAGCCATGCAGCTGGGTCTAGGATCAGAAACCCTCTTCTTAGTATAAACCTGCTGTGCCAATTCTCATTGGCTTTAATACACTGTTGCCAGATTGCCTCTGATTGGTTGTCCAGGACATTTTCTAGGGTTATCAGCTTAGTTCGGATTGGTACTCGACAGAGTGAAAGATACCTGTAACCATTTGAGGGTATGAAAAATTGTCAGATTGGATATTAGTCAATAAACAACAACTGAGATATTAAAGATAGTTTTAAAGTTTTAATAAAATACTGAGCTTTTTAAGGTTTTTTATAGCATTTACAAAACATTATACATCTGACAGTGCAGATAGCGTGTGCTATTTATAAAGCAACCTACTTTTAGAAGGAGTACTGTAAAATAACCTTTGGACTCAATACATACCTTGACCCAATCTCTTTAAGGTGTGAATTAAAGTGATAGTTTCCCCTAAAAATATATATTCTGCCATCATTTACTCATGCTCTGTATAACTTTCTTTCGCATAACGCAACATATTTTTACAAATTTGTTAAGCGGACAGTAGTGGTACCCATTTACCAATACAAGTGAATAGGCGTCTGCTACCAACATACTTTAAGATATTTTCTTTTATGTTCTTCAGAAGAAAGGTTTCAAACAGGATTCAAATGTCGATAGGATGGGTAGATGAAACAATTTACATTTTAGAGTTAACTACTACCTCAAACAGCAACAGATTGCATGCATGAAGGATTTCAGTCTACGACAAAGGAACACCAGTGCATTCTGCAATGGCCCAAAAATAAAGCAAGATGCAGGGGTGAGGGATTCTACATTTCTGTTCTAAGCCGTTAAAAAAAAAAAAACAGGCCTGTGATAAGCATATACTCATAGACCAGCAAAATAATTACAGCACAGGAAACATACCCTCTGCCACTTGAAGTCATGCAGTGAAAAGAAAGTTTTGGTGCTTTACCCTCACATGTCAGAGACCCTGCTTCAAAATCCCCTGGCAGCCATATCTTACTGATGAGGTAATTCCATGAGGTCTTCAAAGCACCAAGAGCACAGCCAGCCTTATCACCATCCAGACGACCGCACATCCCCCCAACAACTTGACTCTTTCCCAGAATAAATAAACTGACCTAAGGTGAAGCTGAAATACCATTAACAACATTGTGATGGCATTACGTTTTCTGCAGACTCAAGTTTGGAATAAAACCGCTCCTTATCTCCCGTGACAGATTTCAGTAAGGGTTTCATCATTCTGATGGTCCAAGGTAATGCAGAAAAGGCTGGAGTGGGGCACAATAATTAAGTGCCGTGGACATGACTGCATTTCAGATAAGATTAATTCAGTCTGCTTAGACCATTTCTACAGACGTTCTTACGGCAAGTGTTTCGTAGTCACCAAAACAATACATTAACGTTGTATGGAAATTAACATTCAGCTTAGGTGTTAGATATCATGGCTAGAAGTAGCTATATTATGCATTTGTTCACCTCTTATCAACACTATATAGAAAAAATATCTCTATTATACTTTCCTGCCATGGAAAACCATATCCAAAGGGTACATGGCACAACAACAAACCAAAGACTCATCCAGGTTGTTTTCATTTCCCTTTTGATTATTATCTACTTCCTCCTAATAGCAAAGTACAAACAGGACCACTAGATACATAATGGTTCCAGTAAACAAATAAGGGGTAATGCACTATCAATACTATGGCTTTCACTTTTTTGCAAACATAACAATGCATTTGGCCAACTCTGCTATGTGTTCAAAGATATCTCCACTACATTGCTATTAAAGCTTCAAGACAATCACAAAAGTAATAATTTTGATTTGATATTTTAACTGACATTATTATGGTGAATGAATGGATTTCATGATAAAGTTTTCAATTTTATTTTATTTTTTCAAATTGTTAACATCAAAAACTAAACAATATAATGAAAAAATTATTATGAGAGTTATGTTAGTAAAAATCCAATATAAATAACTGAGGGATAAACTTTACAGTATCCAAATAACCAGTGTATTTAGAGCACAAACATACTATCAAAACACAGAGAAGTTATCTTTTGGATAATATATAATTGTCCAGCCATAACGTTAATCCCATTTAGTTTTTCTCTTATTTGTGTAGCCTTTGTGTAGTAATGATGTAATCCTGATTAATAAACTTTATTTGCAGTAAAGTAACAGGTCAAGCTGTAATGACACCAGTAATTCGCTTATGTAAAGCACACATAAAAAAACTAAGTCCAGGTTTTCCAAATGTTTCCTCAATGACTAAAGCAGACCCGGCACTGAGATGTGCTCAGCTCTCCAGTGAGTTCAAGAGCAGATAAAAGACAGTTCTCATCATGTCAAGGTAACGAATTAGATGTGTCTGCAATTGGATTAGTTTGCACAAACCATCTATTATTGCTCCTTTGAAGTGGATGATATAGTCAAATAACTATTCCACTAAGATCAAAATGCACCTGGTCCCTCTACAACAAGCTGTTCTAGTCAAGCCACTCGAAAAAATAACTGGATTTTATGATACTCTTGTACATACCACAGATGCCATCATGTAATAATACCAGCACTATCTCTCTCTTTGTTATGCAAGGGTATGTTTTGGGCACACCATGAATGTTCAAATGGGGTTTTAAACACATTAACTACTGCAATAATGTCACTAAGACAAGAACTTGGCAATCAGCTAGTTCTAATAAAAGTATTTATCCTGGCAGCTCCGATTCTCCTGTTTTGCTCAAGAATGAAAGTCTGGCCTTAAATGAAAATTCCTGTACAGTTTTGGACTGACACACAAAACCTAAAATAGAATCAAGAGGCTATTTTGTTTCTCTTGTTCTGTGATTAACTCTTTTTCCATAAAACACCCTGTATGGCAAGGCACTGAAACAAGTCTTTTGATTGGTGAGGATAAGGGTTACGAGAGATACTGATAAAAGTTAACCGAGTGCAGAGGAAAGAAAATAAACACAGACAAAAGGGTGTTTATAGGATTGTGTTTAAAAAGCAACATACCAAAAACAAACTGAACAACTAAACAAACAAGTCAATTACTTGAACAAGCGCAGGGCACAATCTTGTGCTAGTTTAACTTGTATTAAGCAAGTGCCAGACATGCATTAGGTAAGAGATAAGATTTCTTTATAAAACTATGGCAAAGTATTGTTTCCCGGCAACCAAATAGTTATGCAAGCAGCGCCCACCATCTATGAACATAATGTGTTGTGTAGCTTCCATACAAGGAGAAAAATCTGCATTGTGAGCTGGGAAAGTGGCTATGGTTTGCTATTAAAAACATTCAGTGTGAATGTTCAAAATGCCACAGTGACCATAGGCTGGCAGAAGGTATAATGCAGTCCTCATAGTGCTGTGGTTTGATGATCACAAAGATTTTCACAATAATTATTATCTGCTGACTCAGACCGAGCAGCCGTGATTTAGCAAGCTAAAACTTGCAATTATACGCGATCACGTCGAGGACATTCTTATTCTTTAGACTGGAACGGGTGATGTTGTTTTTAAGGTTTAGACATGAGTGTTGAATCATATTTCATGGAAGAAACTACCAGAGTTTTTTCTTTACTCAGTAGAGAAGAATTTTGAAAAAAGATTGTGTTTGTTAACCTTTCAGTTTTTGCAAATCTGTGCACATTTCTTTGTTCTGATAAACACAGGGAATGATAATTAAAAGAATGCTTGAAAGAGTAACAGTTCTTTGAGCCAATCGACAACCATAGTAGAACAAATCCGAACACAAAATAGGACATTTTAAAGATTGTAGGATGGCAAAAGACCCAATTGACTACCATTACTTTTAAAAGCATTCTTCCAAATATTAACCAAACAACGACAGATTTGAAACAAACAGAGAAAGTAATTCAAAACAGAATTTTCATTTATGGGTGAACTATCACTTTAAGATTATACTTATAGTCATGACACAGTCGTAAAACTTAACCTACAGACATGTCTGATTGTGAGTCATCCACATACTGTTTATTCAGAAACATTCACTGGAGCTCCATGAGACTACACCTCAGATTCCAAAGAATGGGCAACCAAAAGAAAATAATTACACGTGAAAATATGGTGCGGTTGCTATTAGATTTACAACCGAATAACACTTAAGTAGGATTGTAATCCAACCCAACATTTTACATAATAATGTCAAGTTAAATTTGTACTTACATCACTCTTCCTAAACTTTGCCTTCAGGCTCTTCATATTAGTCCATTCAGATTCCAGCTGACCCCAAAACACCTGAATAAAATCACACTTGGGTCAGCCATACAAATACACACACATTTTAAATCAAACTGTCCCAAACTGGGAATCAGAACTGCGCTGTTATTACGGGCAAAAACACGTTTGGATGCAAAACAGAGGTGTGTTGAATTACATTACAGTTGGGCAATTCCAGCATAATGGACATGACATAAAAACACTCTTAGAATTGAACTGTAACCGGTAAAGTGAACCGACTGCTTTTATTATACAAAACACTGAAAGAGTTTAACTGTAAGAAGATGATCAGTCTATTTGCAGTTTTCTATTTTAAAGAAGATCAAAAAAAACCTGCGTTATGGATGTGAAAGAGGGACAGATTTGGGGGACAACAAACTTTAATGAAACCTCAAG